>PNEQ01050142.1:0-31951 GCA_003012365.1 Medauroidea extradentata
ATTATGTTATCTGGTTTTCAAGTTTTGTATGAAGTAAAAACACGCAAATTTTGACTTTGAAGTGCCATTACGGGAAAACTATATGAGCTAATTTTTTTCCGTTAGAAGTATGTGTACTCTCAAGTAATGTGTACAAAACTAACACTATTTCATACAAGTATAAAATTATGTTTTTTCCCCACTTGAACAACCTTAAACGACGAATAAATGTTTGACAAGGTACGTACTATACATACTTCAAACAAACCAAGTAGCTTAATAACACCGTGCATGTGTGATAACCAGTTTTACGTTATCAATGTAATGTTGTTGCAATCTAGTACACATTATAGTAACGGTAAATTTTGGTATGTAATGATACTGATGTATTTTGGGTGAACACAGCATGTTTGTAAATCGGTATTGCAGAGATTATTATTTTGTTCTGTTCCTGATATTTTTTTTAACGTGTTGTCTATGTTTACTTCGGCTTTTACTCAATTCTGAATATTTCAGGATTCCCAAGGTGACATTTTCATTTGTTCCATTCTCTATAGGTTGTGCCCTATGGAGTGTAACACATATTTATTTAAAAATATGTGGTATACCGCCAAATTGCAAATTTCTTCTTCTGTGAGGTTTAGTTTGTAAGTAGGGCAATATCGCGTGTGAGTTTTGTTTCGTGGATTAAAAAATCATAATTTGGCCAGTAAGAACAGCAGACATAGCAACACTGCATAAGATACAGAGAATAATTATTCAGTAGATAAAGCCAGGTTGTAAAGACACCCAGACTCCAACCACGCGCACTCTGCCTAAAGGGAAACGTCACGACGACTGTTCATTATCCCGGAGCGCTTAGCTCTGCAAACAAGGAACGAGAGGTAGGACGACGTCGACCCTGTCTTACTAAGCTGATTACTGGCAAGGTCAGCAATGGAGAGGGAGAGGGGAGGCAGGAGCACGTGACCAGTCACAACCCTCGCCACGACGACGACGGTCAGCGAGGATTGCGGCGAGCTGACCTGTCCCAACAGCACGGCCCTCACATCACCACACGCCAGTGGATTAGCTAGGATTTCATTTTGGGAAGGGACATGCTCTAGAGCTCCACGTACATGATGAAATTAAATTAATTAAGAATGTGCTAAGTCCTCCAGAAATGTGTCATTTTTAATAAGAAATGTATTGCATAACGCCAAACATGAATGATAACAAAACGCTCATTTCTGACATTTTCAACTGTGTGTAATTATGTTATTTATACACGCTGCACGCTGAGGCGCAAACAAAAAATGCTAACACAAATTGCAGGACTCGAAGATAAGTTTCCGTTTGAGCGAGGATTGGCTCTGGAAGGGGACACGTCACCCCTATTCCCCCCTCATCGTAATACGCCTCTACCACTCATCCACGTATCATGAGATGTATGGTGGTATGGTGGGTTAGAAGAGTCTCTAACTAGACGATTTCTGTAAACGCTAGGTTTGCCCGTATACACATATCTCCGTAAATTGCTATTCTGAAAATACGGCTTTTTTTCCACGAAGGACAAAATACTATTTGTTATCTATGAACGCTACGTTTTGCTTCAGTCCTATTGTATATCATTCAAGAAGTAAATGTAGTGAACATGGCTAAAAATGGTATTTTCAGGGCTTTGGCGTTCAGTCCCAGAAAGGTATAAAGGAGGAAAGTACATAATGAAATCTGTAGTTCAGTCATTTGGCTTTCGACACGTGCAATAATATAATATAGTTGCATATCTAATGTGCGTTATTGGACTACAACGAGCAAGATAGACACCTGGAAGCACCCAGTCTCTAAGGTTGACTTCTGCTCACTCACCATGCGCATTATCGCCTCTATAAGCGCGAATCGCTCAACTACGTCTGTCTTACCCTCGAGTACTCCTTTTAAGAGTTAGTGGACGCTAGTTTTTTTTTTTTTTTTTTTTTTTTTAGGTTCGAGGAACGAAAACGGAGAAGGCGATAAGTCGAATATAACACGCCCGTCGAGCTCCTCATCGCCTCTAGACACGAAGGAGTAAACTAGCGTATAACGTTTTCGTAGAAACAGTTTTTCAATGGGACTTCAAGCGATGACCCTGTTATTTTATTTGTGAAACATATTTGGCAAAGTCCAATGCAAGTTTCTATTGTTTGGTTTCCCGATTACGGTTCATATTTTCTCAGCTACAGCTACGTGAAAAAGTCATTTTTAGCACTTTTGAGGAGCTTGGAAATGATGTTTTTAACTAGCGGACGAAATTTTTAAAATGTTAGTGACACAGTTTGGATTGTGTCTTCTTTTCGTAGATAAACACGTCGGAAACAATTTTTAATATTTCGACAAGCAAAAATACTTTCTGTACCTTGCTACATCACGTCTCACGCGCCAGGCCCACAACTCTCAAGTTGGCCGCACACCGAGCTGTGTACAGAGCTTTGGTTCCCAGACGTTTACTGGAAAACCGCTCAACATGCGGGAGGATTTCTGCCTAGGAATAGCATTCAAAAGACATTACACGCGTGTTTACTCATATCAGGTCCTCCGCTGATATCAGAATATTTTTTCCCCGGAGCGTAAACCAAGTAAACCGGTTGTATTCGCTAACATTTTTAGGTATGAGTTTCTATATGTGCTCAATTTTACACTGTGAAAAAACTTCCTACATTGTTTAGGAAGTTAGTATCCCAGACGCAGTATGGGACAGTTACCATACTTCTGTCTTGTAAATATGCAAACTTTTACTGTTGTTACAATACAAGTCTGGTAACATTAGTATACATTTGACTGTTTTATAAAAAGGTTTAGGAGTGCTACCATGAATGTCTGGGAAACTATTCTACCATACCTACTTTCTTAGCGCTCCTGTACGCACGTGTGGTAAATTTACAAACTATTTTTTAGAGTGTACACATCGGTATAGACGTGAACAACGGATATTTTAACATCACGACATAGAATGATACGGTCACCATTGAATAGTGTAGAGGTTCTTGGCGAGAAATTAACGTCTAGAGGTCAGTATAAGATGTGATACGCATAATGTGTTACCCTTAACTCTCAACACTCCTTGGACTCAAAATCGGTCCATTTAGGTGACCACCTTAATAGTATGTGTCACTTTCTCATCCAAAAAATACTCATCGGGTACGTTAGTATACGAAAAATTTATCTTGCTAGAAGCATAAAAATTTACTACTCTGTATGCATTTTCGTACACGATTATCAATAAGTGATATATTGTATTCATTTAAAGGTGAGGGATAGTTATTAGCATAAAATTTAAGGTCTTATGTTTTATGTTATTATTCTTTCATTTGTTTAAGCAGTAACGTGCATAATGTAAGTTAAGGGGGTTAGGTAAGCCTATACTGTAATGTTGATAAATACCGCTTGCTATAATATTGAGTTCGAAAGAGATGAAGATAAATTTAGCATGATGAGTGATACAGACTATTGAACACATTCCGATGACATACGTTAACAATAAACGTACGGGGGTTAGCAAGCGTGAGTAGTAAAATTAACAAATAAACAAACGTATAGTTTTGTGAACTTGTATGTGTCATCCAAACGAAAAACGAGTACTATTTTTTATGTAGAACATCACTTTTATTATGAATTCATACATTGTTATTTATAACTTTTGTCTCCGATTTATTTTTGTACATTTGGCAATGAAGGCCGTAGAAAATGTCCTGGCATACAGTTTAACTATAACTTTGATGCACGTGTTTCATAAATTTGGCTTGTGGCATTGCAAAAATGTAATAAAAATAAATTTCTTTCTACAATACTACACGTCAAACTAATGAAATGATTCCATTAATGTTACGTATCAACTGACCGCTCAGTAATATTCTACGCTCTATCTTGGACAAATGTATACAACTAAACTGGTAAACTACAATTACAACAAATATTAAATAACAACAATATAATGGCAGATATTCCGTCTTTAGGTGGGGTTTCTCCCCACGTGTTGAATTTTCCGTGAATAAACAAAAAAAAAAATAGTTTCGTTGAAATCACTAAAAAGTATTATTGTATTGTTTTAAACCCAAACAAATGCCTTCGGTGTAAGTCGCCAATTTTTACGTAACAAAAACCATCGGTGTCAGTTGCCAATATTTACATATTTCTGATAACTCTGAAAAAGCAAGAATCTATTTATAATAAAAAAAATAATATGTAATTAATTGCATAATGAATTTCAGTAAGCTGTTATGGAAATACGAGTTCATAGTAAAGTATTTTATTTTATTAGAACGGGATAGTGATACATATTTAATACGTATTTTTAAACAACCTAATAATACAAAAAAGTCATTTAACTCGCCTCGCCCTACTGGACATGTGTGTGTGTGAGTGAAGGACGGCGCCAAGGGCGATGTTGACCGGCTTATCTAGTGCAGTATCGCCTCTATTGAAAGACACTGAAACAGTGCGCAGTGGTATCGTAGGCCACTTGCCGACTATCGCTTTCAGTGGTAACCCCATCTTTTTAATGATAGAAAGTTTTTAGCTAAGTCCATAGCATGCTTCAAGAGTAATTTCACACGAATCCCGTGAGTAGTTTTTCAGATATAACACGTTGAAAAGCTGTTTTAAAAGTCACTTTGAAGGGCTCCAAAATTATATTTATCATTTACTTGATCTTTTGAAACTACCTGTCCGTCATCGCTGAAAGCGTATTTTCTTTTCGTACATTGACACAATGAGCACATGTAGAATCGTTTCGTTAAAAATCAAATTTACGAACACGCTGCAAAGCATTTTAAGCGCGCGACAGGCGGCGCCCTTAAGGCCCTATAGCCCTGCCAAAATTTCTATACATAAAAGAGAACACTGACAGACTGACATATCAAACTACAGCCCAAACCACTGGACCTATAATCGTGAAATTTACTTTAAAGGTACACACATAAAAAACGCATATCAGCCAATTTCAGGATTCTTAGAAATTTAACATTTAAGGGCGTGAAAAGACCTTAAATGTGTTACCGATTAACTATCGATATCTTTAGAATCCTTCGGGATAGAGAGTTGGTTTTCACTCCAGAATGTTGCTTATGTAAATGCCCAAAAAGTAGTGATATGATTCTTTGAAGTTCAACCCACAAACAGTAAAAAGTGGGGAAACATTAAATTGGTTTTCTATCAGCCAATTCAGGGGCGTCATTTGGGGCTACAGGGGGGGCAAATGCCCCCCCTGGATTTGGAATTTTTGTGTATAAATATATTTTTTTGTATTTTTAAATGTAAGTAATGCTAACTTAAGGATATAAAACTGAAGTTTTATTATTAAAGTATATAATTTATACATGCTTAATTAATAAAAAAAGATGCAACAAGGTCACTGTCGTCAGAAAACAAAATCTTGCCCCCCCCCCCCCTGGAAAAACCTGAAATGACGCCCCTGTCAATGATACTTACCTAACCAGTAGAGATATTGCGGTGGTGTTCACGTCAGAATGGTGCTTACGTAAGTAACTAAAAATAGTAATACATTTTATTATTTTATATGATAACTTAATTAATAAGAAAATTTTGTTTGTGAACTTTCAAGGCAGACGTTCCTAAAAAAGGTACGACCAGCGAGAAATAAATTATATAGTAGTTTCATTCTAAAGTTCTAACTAGATGTGGTGTTGTGCAAGCTGTATGTGCCCAGGAAATTAATATTTTATTTGTTTAATTAGTTTTCATGAATAATTTCGGCGTTATGTGACGCAGTTGTTTGTACTTCTGATATATTGTTCGGGAGGTTATGGGCTCAAATTCCTTTAAAGGCTGTGCAAACATGCAAGTCTGACACACAAAAACTGCAAGGAAGATGAAATTAGTACAATTTGGATGAAGTTCAAAAAGTGGTGGAAATGTATTATGCAGTCTACTATTACTGAAGTTCCTCGACTGCATCAGTCCACATATACCATATCACTTACCTCAAGGTTGGAGCACCAAATACGTTTTTATTTCAGCAAAACATTATCCCGCCAAAACTCCCTAAGGCCACTTAACTTCACGTGAAGGTTTTGAAAAGCGAACATGTAATTGAGGGCACCATAACCAACGGATGTGCTCGGGGGAAATCAGTTTCCTTGCCACGTAAACTATAGGCCTATGTATTTCATTCGATTATTCTCTTACATTAAAGAGTTTGTAATTACCCCACAACGTCAATTTTGCTGTGACTATAAGTGAGGAGCAAACATTCAAAACCAGACATGTCCAAAATCCAGAAAATTAGTAAACTGCCCTTGCTAAATAAATAAGATGTGTTACATACGAGTATGAACTCAGGACCCTTTTTTGAAATTGGTATGTTTATTCTCAGTTAGTGCTGTACAATATAACGTTTATTTACATGTTTCTACAGCTAGATAAGGTGGACTTGTCTGGTTTCGAAAGTTTGCTCCGAATAATATGGCCCAGGCGAAGTCGCTGTTAGTGGCAGCGACAAACTCAAAGCCCGCTTTCGCATGGACAGCTATAGCTACTTATCCTGCTGCAGAGTTAATTCAACTAGCGGATTTTTCTGTCTAACGCTTGATGACTGAACTGTCTATCTGGTGTACACTGAGGTTTTACAAATACAGTAAATATTATCTGCTCTGAATAATACACGCGAGCAAAGCCACGGGTGCACTGCTAGTCTAATAAAGAAAGTTTAATTTATTCTCACCTCACACACATATACACATATATACACATACATATGGCAGAATATAGAATATATATTTAGGGCTGGTAACTTAATTTTAACACGCCCTTCACAATGTCACAGTGTTTTACTATATGTGTTTGCGTCAAGAAACTATTTTTTTCCTTTTTCGTTATTTCTTATGGACTTTTATTTTTAAATATATAACCGATTTTTAACATACGGCAATTTTTCGCGTTGACTCTTCGATCAAATAAACTGAACGACAAAAAAAAAATAGGAAAGACTTAAAGTACAAGACAAAAATTATGGTTTGAGTTATTCATAATGCCGTCATTTTGTTCAGAAGATATTGTTCTCGACAGTATGGGCCGAAAAGGAATGCACTGAACTATGTCGAAATGTAAAAAACCACTAGGTCTGTATGAAAGAAATTTTTTATATATAAGTCACGTTAAATTTGTGTAATTCCTTTTAATCTGTATGTCCACAACAGTAGGCCTACAGTAAGTTATTAAATGTGTGTGTAGTTTATGTATGTCAAAACTTTTAAGTAGCATAATTAATGTTTTTAAAATTCAGATCTCCTATCAGCTAAAAATACAGTTATAAACGTTTGCAAAATATTTTTACATTTGATAACTGAGTAGCTTGGAAGGATCACAATCGTGTCACAATTCTTAATTCTAATGTAAGACATTGTACTGCTTGAACGGTTTGCTACACAGGGCTTGAATGGCACAGAAAATTCCTTGCAGAAGAACGTAATTTTAAATTCAATTAATTCTGATGGAACGTAGCGACAGTTATCAGTTTGATATACTTTGTAACTAAAATTTCCCCTTAGGTACTCACATTTTTTTTTCTCCTGAACAGCTAAATTACTCATTTAGAAAGATAGGCCTACAAGCGTAACGCAATATTATGACCTCCAAAGTTAAATAATAAAATGTTTCTAAAATTTTAATCTTATTTTTGACTCGGGCGATCGTGGTCGAATTACTTTATCAAAGCTGTAAATACAGAATTTCAAAGCATTGTTTCCAATCAGCCGTCTTCAGTAACAAGTTTTCTCGAGTAGCAACTTAATTAGTTTGCAAATTTTGAAGCTGTAGAGTTGGTTATTTGATTTCAGTGACTTGTACAGTAAAAACACATTTTTCTAACACTCAGTTGTGGTAATAAAAATGTTAAATAATAGTAAGTATTGTAACTGAGAATGTGCCGTTCTTATGAGGAATGTTCCGAAAGTAAGTATACTTTTTTTTTAACATGGAAACTTTATTGACAAACAAAATACACAATGATATTATGAACTATACACCTTCCACTATTTTTCGACAAAGTCTCCATCGACGTAGAGACATTAGTGATAGCATGCAATCAATTTGAAGAAACCACTGTGATATAACTCGGTGCCCTGCGATGCAAGGAATTGTCGCATAGCCTGCTCCCCCTCAGCTATGTCGTTAAAGTGACATCTCGAGAGTGTGGCTTCCAATGCAGGGAACAGATGAAAGTTTTACTGGGCAAGATCGGGGCTGTAGGCCGGGTGATCCAAACTCTCCCGTCACTATGACAAATGTCTCAATGTCGGTGGCAACTATGTAGAAAAATAGTGCAATGTGTATAGTTTATTACATCATGGTGTATATTGTTTGACCATAATGTTTCCGTGTAAAAAAACGAAACTACTTCAGATTACCCGTCGTAGTACTGATTATATAATTTTCAGATAGGTAAAAAAAAAATTATTCCCATACACATATGTATATATATATATATATATATATAATTTGAGTTTAGTGTCAATATTATATGTGTGTACATCATACATACATTCAAACATATGAAATATTGACACTGTGATATACATATATATGTTTATTATTAATTCAATAAACAGGAGCTGAAACACAGTAACTGCTGTTGTACGGATAATGTCTCTATTTAGCTACTGGCTTACCTATCAGAAAACAAACCAATATGCTTCCGTTTTCACAGACGATGTATTTCATTTAAGAAAATGTTTACAGTAAAAAATTTGTTCTATATTGAAATATTTTGAAGTGTCGGCGGAAGCTTACAGGTTATGAGAAACGAAACTAGAAGCAACTAAAGAAAAGAAAGAAAAGGCCGTAACTCGGTACATCAGAGTGGCAACCCGTCCTCTCCTGGGTCTCGAGCTAGGCAGGATGACGTTTGAAAGCTCCACAAATTAGTTCACTTGTTTGCAATTAGTACATTTAGTTTCTCGCAGTCATTATACGTAGGTTCCGGCCAGCTGCCAAAGAGCGGGTTTCATTGTGGAGTAATTTATGCACTGCTTATAGGTTGAATGTGTAAGCTTTTAATGTACAGTTGAATTTTAACTATAAGAGCCTCGTCGACGAATTCCCTGCGTAGTTCGTATCAGGATAAAATCATCCTTACCGAAGTTTTCAGCAGCTCAACAAACGATCAGAAATTAATAGTTTCTGATTGGGAGGAACACTGGCCGCATCGTTAGTCTCGTCCTTCCTTCCTTCTCTGGGATTATGGATGAAGTCTGGATTCTCGGTCCTTGAACCAAAAGTTAACTGCAGACATGTCCTTCTCTTCTCGATGTTGAAAGAAACGTTCTCCCTTGTTGCAAAAATGCCAGTCCATCTGTTCCAAAAAAGCTACCAACTGTTGTTGTTCTACGAACAAAAACCTCCGCTCTGGCAACAAACTTCTCCTAGTCAACCACTACCTATCGATTCCCAGGATCGGATCATATTGCTGTCCTCAGTAAAAATCACTTAAACCTAAAAAATGTGTAAGTTCCGTCGAATAGTGAGAAAAACACAAAGAAGTTACATAAAGAATTAAACATTAGGTAACTGAACTTTGACTAGCGCGAGATGTCTGTGACCATGGATAAATGAAATATTTACAATACTTTTTATGAATCTTTGACCATAGACATTTAAATATTTTATCTGTAACATGTGCATTTTGTTATGTCACAACACTAATCTCAAATTCGATGAGTTCTCCTTATGAGAACGCTTGTGTAAATAATTTCACGAATTGCATACATAGACCAAAGAGCTATCATTATTGTGGCGGCGGAAAATGTTTCAGTTCAACACACACGACTTAGCACGTTACCGCTGTGGTAGCTAGCGGTGCGTATGGCTGGTTGCATATTGAACTGTTAGTCAACCGCAGAGTAATGCTTAAACAAACCGCCATTTCCGATTCGTTAGTCAAGCATCGTTAGTTTCAATAGTGCCTGAATGTAGGCAACCGTTGGCTGACGTGTGTAACTGCAGTTGCATACCCATCAAAAACTCAGGCGACCACCAATTGTTATTGAAGAAGATTCGAAACTTGGAAACCAGCACATTCAGCGTATTTCAGATGAGAAACGCCGCAATAATACGAGCAGAGTAAATAAAAGAAGTTTCTCTTCTTCTGTGAAGAAGTATTTGTGTTCTGTGGAAGTTCTGCACGCCTTCCCAATTAAAATCCGTGCCAGAAGGAGACAGAGATAGGAAGCACGGCAGAAACTCCGAACACACGTATATCTAGAAAATTATTCTTCCGCACTTGGGCGGGGTTCACAAACAATGGCGTCTGCGACAAGCCGGCAAGGAAAAGTTTTGATTGGCGGATACTGAGAGCAACAAGTTTGTATAATGTTCCTTACAGTGTATTAAATAACCCGTGCATCTTAACATCCTATGTCGTTAGATAAAACCATTTAAGTAATTTAATAAGCAATATGTCAAATATTCGCCAAAGAATAAGGTGTCTTAAGGGGGATGGAAAGGTCGCGTTGTACACGAAAGACGAAAATATTAAATCAGTTATCGAATTTACTTAACAAAATTCGATGGGGTTTGTTTTGACGGCTTTAGATTTGAATTACGGAGATCAAGACATACAGAATTAGTGACTTTAATAAAAACGTTCATAAATAAATAATAGTTTTAAATTTTTTAATAAATGTATGGTAAAAATACAAAAATAATAAACATGAAACATTTTTTATCTTAAAATTTACAAAACAAAATTGTCCACGATTTAACATTGGCTAAATAAAGAAAAACATTTTTATAAAACGAAATTTAAATATTTATAAGTGATATTTGATATTTATGTTCAAAAAACGTCACTAATATTAAATATTTAAATATTTCGTTATTAAAGTTTCATGAACAGTATATTTGGTAAATTTTCAGACAAAAACATTGCATATAATGATTTTTGTATTTATTATCATTTATTTTTCGAAAAATATACAACAATTGTGAATCTAAAACTTTTTATTAAAATCACTATTTCTGTATTTGCTGGTATTTTCAATTCAAGTCTAAAGCCGTCAAAATAAGTCCCATAGAATTCTGCTTAGTGGTTAACATTCTATCATTGGTTTAATATTTCCGTCATTTGTGTACGGCACGCTCTTTCCTTTCCTTCTTCAATGTCAGAAACGATGACTTGTAATAATAATGAACTTAGTTATGTATATACAACTAAAGAGTAGCAAGGTATATATGTAATAATAGTTCGTGGGATATAAATTAATGTAAAATGCTTTTTTAAATACAAAATCAGTTTTCTTTCTTTTTTTATTGACCACATGAAACTTATGGCTCTCAAGTATCAGTTAATGTACGAAGAAAAAGCTACACTACACTGCTAGAAAAAAATTCCGTGAAATTACGGAAAAGTACAGGACAAAAATTATCCAGAAATCTTCGTAAAGTAACAGGCACTCGGTTTTTCTTGACAACGGAACCCACCGTAAAATTACGGAAAATCCATTTACAGTAAAATTACGGAAAATCAATTTTCCGCAAACAAAATTAAATTTCTCGAAGCTACTAGCACATCATTTTCCAGAAATACGACAAATTTTTATTTATTACGCTTTCTCGAGATTCTGACAGACTATTTAGTAATCCTGAAAATTTTTTCGAATAAGCTGGGATTGAACCTACGACCTTGTAATCGCCAAGCAGAAGCTCTAACCATCGTACCACAGTTTTTTTTATATAAAAAAGGTTTGGTACAATGGCAAGGATGATGCCTCGCCACTACACCAAACATACCCCCCCCCCCCTTTTAAGTCGGTTAATGAATGCATTCCCCAGTAACTTTGTATTGTGTAGTTGTCGTTGTAATTGTAAATTGTCTTTGGCACACAGACAAGACGAACACAAACACCCAGTCCTGAACCCGAGGAAGTGGTTCTAAATGCCACTTCCCCGGCCGGGAACCGAACCCGGGACCCTTGCCTCAGCAGCCAGGAGCGCTAACCACTTAGCCAAGTGGCCGGACTGCAGTGACAATGTACTAGTAAGTGAGTTCCATCAGTGGTAAGATATCAACTTTATAAGAGACAACTTTTGTATTTGACATCCTGATTTTAGAGAACTTCATTAGTTACATTATGAGAAAAAGATTTTATTCTATAGAAATAAATAACTTTAAAGGTACATACCCGCTAGCAAGAATTGCAGAGAACAGGCGCGATTTTTTTTTCAGTTGTGATGAAGCGAAGAGAATATAAGATGTGTGTGGCCATTGAGTGGGGTAGGCTATAAGCTCGTACAAGCATAGCATGCAGGAGAAGGGGGCAGACATCCACTTCCCCCTCATGATGTTTCGGCATAACATGTACCAAAAGGGTCCATTCCCCTCAATTCCCCTCCCCCTTCACTCCCCCGCCCCATACCTCTTAGGGCTGGGCTTAAGCCCTCAGCCAATCACAGACCTCTTGGCACTTACGTGCTATTCGTACCGAAGGACCCCAAAAACAAATCCCAGCCAAGGATACGCCCCCTAATGGCCCTGTAGGCCAATAGCAGCACAAGAGAGCAGGGGCGACTAATGCTAGTCAATTGCACCTTATACTGGTTTTGCTCCCAGTTGGGCCAAAACACCCACGTGGCTACTACTCGGAACACTTCAGCCACTTAGTGGACTGTTCGACCCTTTGTCCATGCGCGATACGAGTCCTTGTTTGTATTGCTCTCCTCTTCGCGGCAAAGTGTGGACAACCAGGAAGCAGCACTTAACTTATATTACCTTAGCTTGTCATGTCTTCTTTTCGTTTAGCACCATTGTGCATGCACATTAACTCCAGGATTCACAGTGATTATTAATACAACCTTTTTTTAAGAAACACAGTAAAATACGCTTTAAAATTGTTGAAACATATTTCCATGAATTTATGGAACGTTACGGCCAAACATCCGTAAACTGGTAATACGGACAAATTTCCGTAAAGAAAAAATTACGGGAGCCACTTTCGTAAAATTACAGTACTTTTCTGTAAATATTTCCGTATATGTACAGAAATTTTTAACAGTGTACAACAATAGTATAAAATACGTCTTTTATTCGTGCAAGTCTTGAATTGAGAGTAAACAGAGTTTAGCTCGTGTGATCGCCACCTTCCGCAATTCCTACAACCAAAAGTGTAGAAGTCGTTTCTAGATAGTAGGTATTTTATACGAGTTCAGAGGGAGTTACAGTCGCCAACAAAACGCTTTCAGGGCTAAACGAGATGCGGTGTATTATAATCCCTAGAAGTTAACTTCACTTTGATCGCTTTAAAATACAGTTTGAAATAATTTTTAATAGAAACCTACAATGTTACACAAATTAATTGTTACATAAACTTAAATAAAAATACAGCGGATATGATAGCGATTGTGCCCGTCAGGACATAGTCTCGTGAAACTACTCTTCAAGGTGACAAGGTGCTAATATTGTTATAATCGTGGGACCCTGTCTTTATAAATACAACTAGCATCCAACATTTCCTGACAGGCTAATTTATGCGAAGCATCGGGCTTTATTCCAAAAAATATGGATTTCGATATCCTACCTAATTCTTCCTCAATATGCAAGTAAGTTTGGTTCAGACGTTCATGCAATTAATTAAACACTTGGAGAAGACTATAATTGTGCATTCGTACACCTTATCAAAATTTATAACGAAGTAGAATAACTAAATTATTTTAATAAATTAATATGAATTTCTTTATTTTCCTCTTCTGACAACAAACAGAGCGAGAGCCAAATTACACAACAAATAACACTGCAAAGTAAAAAATATTAATTAACCAATGTAACCACACAAAACAAGCGGAAACATTTCAAATATAACGCTGTATGTATTTACAGACAAACCTGGAACAATAAAGATTTTTAGTACGATACAGTGAATGAAACTCGTTATGTCCAGATTGAACCTAAAAATTAACAGTTACAATTTTAATTACAAAATGTTAGTTACGAAAATGTTACCAACAAATTGTAAGCAATGGTAGACATTTTATAGCAATGTTGATTACAAATATGCTATTAAAAATGCTGAAAACACCAATGTTACTAAAAAGTTCATGACAAAAATGCTCACAACATTGCTGATAACATTGCTAGTAACATTTGTTTACCAACAACCTTTGATCTAGACCGCCCTGGAATGGGTCGGGAAAATAATGTTATCAGCAGTGTTGGTGACAAAGTTATTAACACGATTATAAAATTCATTACTTTTGTTGCTAGCAATTGCTTTCAACAAACTTGGTAACAAATGTTATTAACATGATTTTTATAAATATGAACAAAGTTAATAACAGAATGTTGGTAACAAGTTTGATAACATGATGCTATACTAAACCATTTTCAAGCATTTTTACAACATAGTTGATAACTTTGTTGAAATCACGTGTTATTTAGCCACGTTATCGTCAGTGTTACCAAGGCGAAACAAAAAAAAAATCTTTAACAAAATAAGTGCAAGTAAAAAATAAATATAATTTTCTGGTGTTCTACAAGGGACACAAGTCTGACATACATGAAATAAAGAATCAGTATAAAAAACAACGGCTACAAACACAAAACTGTATGCTGGCGAAAAAACATGATGAATTAATGATTGTGTCAGTAAACCAGCAGACAAAAAAAAACAGTGGATTAAAAAAAAAAAAGGAAGAAGAATGAACAAAATGAGTGAGGTAAAACTGTTACCTCATCCTGTCCTCAAGTTACAAACTGCGGAGTA
Organism: Medauroidea extradentata; assembly: GCA_003012365.1. Classification (NCBI taxonomy): domain Eukaryota; kingdom Metazoa; phylum Arthropoda; class Insecta; order Phasmatodea; family Phasmatidae; genus Medauroidea; species Medauroidea extradentata. Next base: position 14,706 of record PNEQ01050142.1, read on the forward strand.
AATTATATTGTACAACTGGATATTTCATTCTTTAAGGGCGCCACCTACACGAGAGCCACGACTAAGGTTAATTCTACTACCTACAGGTTATAAATATCAACGTTAAAAGTTTGGCACAGGGAAAATTTCTGCTGCTTGAGCGCTAGTATCGGTAAGAGGTGTAGACGACCAATAACTAGGGGCAGGATTCAATTACCTTCATGCTAGAATCCATTGTAATATGCATATTCAAGTCCTGTATATTCGTTTATTGCTAGAGACATGAACTTTTCGCGAAAAGAATTTTGCCCCACTTTGTTCCAGTGCCTTATGTGCACGTCTGCAGTTCTGCTTCATAGATATTGGCAGCGTGCCTTTGAACTGTGACGTTTCTCATTTGACTGTACCAATCACTATAAGGTTACTGTAACACCACACGTCTGTGATTTGCGTGTGAAACCCCACGACACACGAATGTCAAAACATCCAATCTCTGACCGTGAAGCAAGTCTGCAGACGTGCACACAAGTCACTGACACAAAGTGAGGCAAATTTCTTTTCGCGAAAAGTTCATGTCTCTATTTATTGCCCGCTGTTCCACTGGGTAGCAGTGGACAAATGGTCGGGATTTGAGTATGCACAGGACAATGCACTCTAACACGCAGGTCATTGAATCGGCAAAATTTTCCGGCCCCTACCAATCACAGAACATTCCTGAATTTTATGTTACATTGAGTAGATACTTTAACACGCGAAATTGGTTTGTTTTCGCTTTAAAATTAAATTTAATGACTTCTATCGTTTCCAAGCCTACTTAAATTCTATTTTACTACAGTTCAGTATTTGATCTGATCCCTTGGTGATAGCAGTGAAACTAGCGTCAGAAATTTTCCCTGTGCTAAACTCTAACGTAAGAAAACACATTTTCTTTCTAGCCTGTAGTAGAATTAACCTTATTCATATCGTGATCAAGGGTAGAGATTAACACGGTAAATTATATTCGGCGTTGCTAAGACATTTTTAATCATATATCTCTTTCGGACAGAAACCGTTTTCTCTATTCAGGCGAAGAAAACATTGCTGCAGGAATAAAAGAGTACGGGGAAAAGTTAATGAGCAGGTGTTTTCATGTTTTTTTAAAGAATGACAATACTTATTTTTTTAAAGTTATCATGTTATTAGAAAACAGCCTAACATATCCTATAAAAACGTGGTCTGCACAAGTCAGTAAAGGCACGTATTGGATCGACAGGTGACGAGATGCATCGAATTTAATATAACATGGTAGTTCCTATCCTTGCTGACACCTGGTATCTGAGTTTACTTGCATTGCTGTAGTAAATTCATCACCCTTGTCGGTTTGTTTAAAAAAAAATACACAAGTTTACCTTGATCCAGGATGTTCTCACGCATTGCTGAAGTGAGCAGCAGTGTGGTAGAGCAGATGGTTTATGCTGATGATGTTCATCGTCTGCAACGAAAGTGTTGCGTCTACTTGCAGCTATTATGCACGTTAGAGGCCTCGAAGTAAGAGAGCTTTAAGACCAACTCTTGTTGACTCACTATGTCGAAAAACGGGGTAATTAGAAACACTTGGATGAATAGAAACAAAATTAGAAATAAATTCTTTTGCTTAAAAATAATATAATTACAATAAAACTACTGTTTGTAAACTTTTTCCACTTGCCTACCTAAAAATTAAAATTTTAAAACAGAATTTATTCTGAAAATTTGGCTTTCAATTTGCGTTTGTATTCACCCCAGTGTTTCTAATCACCCCGTTTTACGGTATGCCTCTTCCTACACAAAACACTCGACTGGTGTACAGTCGGCGACTCGCTTGTACGAGACTTTAGGCGGCGATATTGTATTTTTACATTTGTCTAGCACAGATAAAAGTGCCACGTGCCTGTAGCAGGAAGAATTTAGTAGCTAAATCTGATTTTTTAAAAATTATGTAGCAAAAAAAAAAAACTTTTAAGTTTTTGTGTGAACTTAAATTAAATTTTATTTAGGAACAAACAGGTACTTCAATGCATTTCGTATATATACGACAATTAAAACATTTAGCCGTTTTCTAAGCATGCAAGAATACACCAAACCTCTGAAAATCACATATGCGCTAGCTAGCCTGGCCGTTTGGCAGTTTTGTTTAACTTTGTTGTCGAAATTTTAGCTTTTTTCAAAACAGTTAGTACTGTGGTTTAAGCCAATTACGTAATTTACAAAATTTTTGTTGATTGACTTTTTAGGCCAAACCGTACAATTTCTTACCTTGAAAAAATATATAAATATAGTTATCACGAAAAAAAATTGACAAACAGGTTTTATATACCTGCTTTCGTTCAGGATTAAATAAAAAAAATAACGCAAAAACAATATAAACAGGAGAGGACGGACTTAAGCCCATGAATAGTTCCTCCTGAAATCGTCAAGAGCGTGGTGGTATACAGACTCTTGGCGGCGACTGTACAGTACACAGCGGGGGAGGCGGCGATAACTCGGTTACTACGCGGCTGCAAGTGAAAATCACGTTTTCGCCGGCGAGAGGGCGAGAATATAGCGGGGGCCTACATAGACGGCGACACAGGGCACATGATTGGCATCATAATGACGTCGTGCTCCGGAGAAACTAGGGTGAAGGTGGCGGGCGCGCTCTCGTGTGAACCGATACACTTCCCCTTCTAATGTAGAACAAGTCAAGTACTGCTCTTCATTCTCCCCTCTTTTCCCGAGTGATGGCGACTGTACGAGCCAATCATGCAGTTATAAGTTCTTACTTGGTTGTCTATTTATCTTGTTTCGAAGTAGGGACCCTGGGATGTAGGTGAAAAGGTTTCCACCGCAACTTGTTTCAATCCTTACGTCAGCATCAACAGCTGTGCTTCAGGGTCGGAGATTGGATGTTTTAACTCAATAATGACTTGCGACTCTAGCCGCCAATCACAGTTGTGTGGTGTCTCAGAAACCGTATCCTGATTGACACAATCAATTCAAATAAATGACGTCTGTACTAAGACAAGCTGCCAAGAACCACGAACAAGGGCCCCCAATACACTATAAAAAGTTATTTGTAAATTTATCACACCTATGTGTAGGAGTGTTAAGAAAGAGAGTATAGTCAAAGTTTCTCATACGTCAACGGTAGCGTTAATATGTGTAAATTTTTTAGGAAAACATTCAAATGTATTCTGACGTTACCAGACTTATATAGTAATAAAGATGATCATTAGTAATGATGATATATCGCGAAAATGTTTTGTGCCAACATAGCCTGAAAAAACTGCAGTTGCTCGCAACAAGTATGATTGGGTGATGTTCGTCTGATACTCCGTAGCTGTCTGCAGACCAATAACAGGCATCAAATATTACAATAGCTACATTCTTATTGGCTTGGTCAAATAGGGTAACAGCTCCATATACAAACGGAAGCTAGTTATCTTCTGGTAAGTTGAATGTACGTTGAAACCCAGCAAACAGTCAAATTTTCCCGTGATAAACCATTATCTCTAATGATCATTATTTTGTTACATTTACAAGCTGGAGCATGGTGAGTGTCCTGGGGTGTGCATGGATTAAAAACTTCAATATTATCTAGGAAGCTTTCTCACAGTGGTGGGCATAAGGCATTGGAACAGACTGAGGCATAAAATCTTTTCGGAAAAAATTACGGCCCCGACTTATAAGTAGAGCCATGATTTTACGGCGAGAAGAATTTTGCTTCAATTGGTTTCAATGTATTATGATCACATCTGCAGCTCTGCTCCATGGTCAGTGATTATATGCTTTAATTCTCACTTGTCTTGGTTTTCTACTGGGAAATCACAGACTTATGGTGTCACAATCGCCTTGCTCTGACTGGTGCAGTCAAATGAGAGACATGCCTGAACAAAGACACGCTGCCAATAATAATGAAGCAGAGCTGCCGATGTGAACGTTAGACATTGAAACTAAATTGTGCAAAAAATTTTTCGCTACAAAATCATCATTTACTTATAAGGAACTACAATATTTTACTCCCTCTGTAAACCTACCTTCCTCAACGATGTTGACAATATTCCACATGCAGAGGTCTTTCATTATTAATCATACTTTAGCCTGCAAATATGCAAACGTCGAAATCTGGTATTTTACACACCTGGTAACTTCAATGTACACCTGACTGTAAAACACAATAATTAGGTTATTTTATTTGTAGTTATTTTGAAATTCTGAAAAGAAAAATATGCACTATGCGATTACAGAAGTAACTAGGGTTACCTTACACTACCACACAGACATGACAGTTAAACTGTTGACGTATAATTAGGTCGCAATCACTCCAGCTGTTTGTCTTATGTACAGGGTTTGCTAACATACGCGCTTATAGGGAGAGGTGGTTGGGGGGTGGGGGGAATAAGCACTCATCCATTAAGGAACGACAACAATCAAACATCGTTCTTTCCTGCAAAGAGAGAGAGAGATAGATAGAACTCCACAACTTGGTCGGGGAAGGAAAGGTGTAGTGTGGGTCTGTTTTGAGGGTCAGTAAGGGATGGACGAAAAGAAGATAATGGCAGGAAAATGAAAAAAGGCGGCGTGGGGCGTGAAAATCTCCTGGCAAGAAGGACGACGACGCCGGCGAAGGGTGAGGTTTATTGTTGCGCATTCCGGGAGCTGGCCGCACGGCTCCGGGCTATTCCATTCCTCGCCCCTCTTCCACCCCCACCCGGATCCTCCCGGAGCGCCGGAGGAACGCCACCGAGCGGTCAGATTCCAGGAGTTTACCCCGACCATCCCCTACCGCCGCCCACCGGCCGCTTCGGGAATTTTCCCGCGTCTCCCACCTCCTAGCCCTCCACACGCTGTTTGTTCTCCTGCGCCTCGGGACCTGCGAGCCGAAGTCTCCGTCCTCCGTGGCCGTGCGTGCTGCCAACTGCTAAAACTGCCCACATCAACCGCCAGGCCCACAGAATAGATAATCATATGCTCTTGGGCGGGGAGGGGGTGCGAAACTCAGAGAGAAGAGGTATGAGACCATTCGCCATAGTGATACGTATCATTCTATCTTCTAGAAAATAGTTACTGCTTAACATAGCAGCGTGTATAATACAGCCGTGGATTGTCCAACCATAACCTCATTCCTCAATATATCCACACGAACAGCTGATTGCACTCCGCCATATTGTTACGTGAATAAACAAATGAGCTTGACCTCAGTTAAGGTTAACTTAATCTACTACCAGGTTAGAAAGAAAATGTGTATTCTTATGGGATAGTTTGGTACAGGGAAAAATTATGTCACTTGTTGCGCCGCAATCACTAACGGGTATAATATAAAACAAAACCATAGTAAAATTATATGAAACTAGGGTTGGTAGGGATAAGTCCTTTAATTATATTTCAAAGAGAATAAGAAAAACTAATTTTGGCTCTCAAATCATCAACTTCATGTACCTTAAAATTCAGGAAAGATCTGTGATTGGTCAGATTACACTTCTTACCGATACCAGCGCTCAAACGGTAGGAATTTTCCTTGTGCCGAACTTGTAACAATTGATCCTTCCAACCTGCAGTAGAATTAACCTTACCTCAATTAAGGTTAGTTACACTGCAGGTTAGGAGGAAAAAAGAATTTCTTATGGACGAGTTTGGCCAGAGAAAAATTCCGCCGCCAGCAGCGCTAGTATCGGTAAGGGGGCTACGAACTTTACCGAGGTCGGTACCGAGGAATCACGAATGTGACTCCAACACATTATTGTGCATGCGGTCTTGTAAGACAAAAAGAACATCTCACGAAAGACAAACTACATTCGTGAATCCGAGGTAGGCAAAGTTCGTAGCCCCCTTACTGATAGCAACGCATCTAATGGCAGAATTTTTTCCTCGCCAAACTAACAACATTGAGTTTCCTAACCTGTAGTAGAATCAACCTAACCTTACTATAGGCTGCTAATGCTGTATATGAAATTTATTTTCGTATTTCTGGCCCGGCCTGTACCTCGAGCCGTTGACCATACGCACATACATTTCTGTGCGTGATCGTCTGACGTACGGGAGGATTCGCGCTGTCGCGTAAAGTAACTGACATCTAGTGGCAAAGTTGTGAACCAACCTCGATGACATAAACCAATGATCTTACAAAGATATAGTTGTATCTCAATGTTTTAACGGAGAACCTTATTCCATGTGATTAATGCTGAAGATATCCGAAGTGGGTTCTACGTGCGTAACTGCCAAATTTGATACTGACGTCGGTACATTTTGACTTCTTTATTTTCTTAATTTATTTACGGCTACACGAAGGTTCTGGAATACTGATTGTTGCATTCATATTAATTTCAGCGTAACTTTATTTTGCATATGAATCTTGCACTATATGAACCTGAATCACATGTTCTGTAGCTCTTCTATAAACAGTTTAAAACTAATATCCATCAAAATGCTCCAAACATGTCCAAACAACTGCTGTTAAGGGGGGATTGATCCCTGTCAGATCGGTTTTACGGTTTTTCTTATAAACCGGGGAATAGACACACTGTTCTACTTTTTTCACGCTGACAAGGCATAGTTTATTGTTCCATTCACTTTTTGGAATCCATATGACATTGTTTGTGTTAATGTTGCGGCCTCTGTAGTCGCTCCCGTAAATGAAGCAATTTTTCTTTTTCAGCTGTTTCCCGTTGCAAACTAATGAATATATTATGGTTCCAGCAATTATAGAAAATCGATAAAGTTTATATCTATGCCTTGTCGTGACAAAAATTTTGATACGTCGACTGGGACAGAAGTTATCGAGAAGAAACAGAAAAATCCAAGGTGGTAGGGATCAATACCCCTTAAGAAAAGGAGAGAAATACTGTACTACCACATCAGAATTCAAATGTATAGATCAAAGTAATAATTTTCACGATTTTTAAAGGGATATAAGCAGTAATAAGTTGAATAGATTCGTAACACACTATTAACATAATGTTGTATTATTAAACTACTTTTTGAATTGCATCTGTTCCAAAGAACCCAAACTTTGGCTGATAAGGAATCCTTATTGCCCTAAATGGCTGACATTTTGTGCCAAATGTGTGAATCACTAAAGCAGGACTAAAACATACGTTTGCTGTGTTGGAGAAAGTTTCGCTACCAATAGCCATAGTCCATGTTGTTGTCTGTTCATTTCATAGGCAGTGTGCTGTGTGCTTGTGTTTTTCTCGTACGTTTGGCTGCGTAGCTGCATAGCAAACAGAAATTATCTACTGAAGTATTAATTATTTTTCAACTTTACACGTACTTACAAGTTTCATTCTTAGTTTTCTCCTTGCACTTATGCAAACTGAGAAATTACCTACCTCAAATGGAATCTTACAAAATTCATATTCTAAAATGTGTTTGCGTCATGCTAAACTTGATGCAGCCACCTTTCGTGGTTTATAAAGGTTTCACTTTCGACACCGAGTGTTCTAAAAGAACAGAATATCAGCCTATGTATGCCCAGGGGCGTCATTTCAGGTTTTTCCAGGGGGGGGGGGGGCAAGATTTTGTTTTCTAACGACAGTGACCTTGTTGCATCTTTTTTATTAATTAAGCATGTATAAATTAGATACTTTAATAATAAAACTTCAGTTTTATGTCCTTAAGTTAGCATTATTTACATTAAAAAATACAAAAAATATATTTATACACAAAAATTCCAAATCCAGGGGGGGGGGGGCATTTGCTCCTCCCTCCCCCCTGTAGCCCCAAATGACGCCCCTGAGTATGCCCCGTGTTTTAAATCAGAACACGAGATCGTATCAATATTTCAGGGAAAATACTTCACGTCTGAAGGAAGAAAAAACGTTGCATATAATGTAGAGTTTATGTATGGTCTGTGAGCTGGATCATATTACTGTGGAATGCCATCGCAGGTGTTAATGTCCTTGCAGTCCTACATCCATGCCAAATGTCTTGTACCGATCGCTTAAGGGCGCAGTTCACCTCAGTTTTCAACGTCTTTTATTATTTTTATGTTTGTACCAAATATTTGTTTTCTTATTTTAGACATAAATTGTGATTAAATATTCGTCTTAGGAAATTTTTGTATCTTTTATAGTTTTTGCATAATGAGTCATAGACGTCAAAATTTGCACTTAACGGTTTTATGCACGCCAATAAAACCAACTGACATACCAAACCGAAAAAAATTCACAATGTATAACGATGTTGTAGGCTATGATTTGACATATATAAAGCAAGAAATAAAATATTTCCGTATTTAATAAAAATGCAGAATTTTAAAATGAAAATTTAAAAGTTTCAACTTTTTTTAAAATGCAAAACTGTATATATTGTTTTGTTTTTATATGTGTGAAATCACAGCCTACAACATTGATTATATACTGTTAATTTTTTTGGTTTGGTATGTCATTTGGTTTTAGTAGCGTGCATAAAAGTGCAAATTTTGACGTATACGACTCATTACGCAAAAACTATAAGAGATGCAAACATTTCCTAAGAGGAAGATTTAGCCACAATTTATGTCTAAAATAAGCAAACTGAGGTGAACCGCTTAATCGATTGCTGTAACATCGAGGGGAGGCTACTTGAGTGTCCTTTATTAATGTTATTTGGCGACACTCCCGCAACGGATTTCTGTACAGTTTGTAGTATCTCTGGTGTAGCATCGTGGTACTCAAGTGGCGATGCTATGATGGTGTTTCACAGCAACATAATCCAACCCGCCGGCCGCACACTGTACGTTATGTGTTACGAGCTGTAATAAAGAAAGCGTTTACGGACATATGTTTATATTATGATGTCTTCCTTCAGATGTGATGAATATTTCCCCAAATTATTGACGTATATTGTTAAACAACCACGATGTGCACATTTAGATATTATTAAATTACAGGAATAGTTTAAAGCTGCGTTCCATTTTTATTTAAGAATGTCCTTAATGTTATTGATTTTGTTGAAACAATACAAACATTAAAGAACGCAGTGAAGATGTTGATAAGTTCATGATAGTATTCCAAACGCATAAAATTAAGTATATCATTGAAAATATCTGCTCGTCAAAAACTTTAATCTGTGTTTCGTTGTAAAACATGTTACCTACATATTAATCTCAGTAACCACGGTAGATACCGAGACGTTAAATATAGACAAACAAAGTAGTACTTAGTTGAATCGTCATTTCCTCAAATTCATGATAAGTCGAGAGACTCTTAAAATAAGTGGTTTTAATAAAAACAAACATTGACAGCTCAACGACTCTATTTAAATATCTCTATAATATTCCTAGATGTTTTTAAATAAATACACAATTTTATACACATTAATTATATTGGAGCGACTAAATTTTTAACTATTATTGTTTTGTATTAAAAATGTACTATGAACAAGCTGTAATTTTTATTTTATCAACTACGATGAATTTTCCTAAACTTTAAGCAACTATACGTATTTCAGACAGTGTGAAATATTCGGCATTTGTATTTACGCTGAATAAAAAATATTAAATACGGTTGTAATAAAATGTGTCGTTGCCAGAGATGTGCTGACTAAAAATTTAATTTTGATTCTCACAAGTAGAGCACTGTTAAATTTTTATAGTAAGTTAAGTTACGTACTTAATTACGCAGACAAAATAATAATAAACATCGCAGAATTCTTTAACTAAGTCTTAAAACGTGGAAAACTGTCATGTTCTTAGCGAAAAAAAGTTAAGTTCGCTTAAAGAACGGACCTTTTATTAAATTTAACATTGAGGATGGAAAAACTCATTTATCTACAGAAATAAAACTATTTACCGAGACAAAATAATAAATTATTTACCTCAATAGAAATTATCTAATTTTTTTTGACGGCTGACATTAAAAAAAACATTTAACACAGTGCCACTTCCTATTTTGTAAATGTATTTTTCTGTACGCCGATTGAAAGATTATGTCTTTTATTTTATTCTGCTCTTTTTCACTTAGTTGTTTCGTTATTGGTTCTTATTCCAAAACCCTAAAAAGTATAAGTTCAGTACGGAAGTATTCTATATATTTCTTCATTTTGATACAAATTATAACGCATCGTATTGATAATCTAAGTCGTACAAAATGTAGTACAGATATTAAAGAGGCTAAATAATAATAATTGCTGTAAAACCCTGTTATTCAATATCATAACACCGAAATAAAATAGAACACTGCTCCAAATATCTGTTTCCTTTATGATTTCACGTTTGTTATTGCGTGTATTTGTGTACCATGGTAAAGAGGGAAGTTTCGCAAGTGAGAGTCAAAGATTTCACTGCGTGCTTGATCCTGTCTAAGGGTTTAGTGCACTGTGTCGTACAGAGGCAGTGCGCCGCAGAGACAGAAAGCAAAGTAGATAAAATCGTTCCATTTTCCCCGTCTTTTACCATCCATCTTTCCCTCTCACAAAACACCACCTCACCTCTTCCCCAACCGCGGAGGTTCTAAATAAACGAAGATCAAAGGAAGAAACATATCAAAATTAGATTTTCAGACGTCTCTTTCACTGAAGTTATTTCATCCATCTGTTTTATTACAAGATGATTGCCATCTACCCAAGATGGTGCTGGTAAAATATGTCTACGTAAAACCTCCAAAGGTTTCAAATTTCTGAGGGCGCGTAAAATAAATCCGGAACGCGAATTAATACGCCCGCTTACAAATGAACGTAGGGAAGATGTATTATGGTTGTAATTAGACTGCATATTGTTTTAAATTGGTCCATGAAAGGTCGCTAAATTCTTAATGTTTTTTGACGAACAGTCTGTATTCAAACGTCGAGGGCTTTTCAAGACGTTAAAAAAAGTTTTAATCTTTATTTCCATGCAGTTAAAAATAATCTCTCAAATACTCCATTAAGAGACTCGCGCATTTTCAATTAAAGGACCTTTCGTTTTAAGTACTAAAGAAAATTTCAAAGAGATTTATTTATACTGATATTACATTCCTTACAAGAAAGTTCTTAATCTGTCAAAATAGTTATATATCTGTCACATTAAATGGTGTGAACAAAATTTCTGTTATTTTCCACAGGCTGAACAGAAAATGCCTTGGAAATATGACAACTGGGAAGGTTTTCTGTCTCTCAATTCTAAGTGTCTATCATTTGAATTTGAAAAGGTGTATTTGGCTTTGCGATTAAAATGTCTGATGCTTTATTGCATTCGTGAGGTCGTGGATCCGATTACAGCCCGCTGCAGGGTTGTTCATTTCTCTATACCACAGCATTCTATTCACACCCATGGTTAAAACTTTACAATTTGTGCTTTCATTTCAGACTGGGATACCATACCGTACATGATTTCTTAAGAGAATTTTAACGTAAAAGAGATATAGCATTTAAAACACTTAAATAATCGGCGGTAATTTTGCTAACATAATTTATATATAACACATTCTAAACATTACCACTAATTGGCTTTGTCAGAATGTAATTTTTCTGTACAACAGCCGAGTTCCTCAGTTTATTTATGTCTAGAGTACTTTCGATTCGTCCACTTATAACGTACAACAGAACATTATTTTACCCTGAATTACTATGTCATTACTAAGTGATGAAGTGATGCCTTGTGCATGAATTTAAGGCGTAGTTATACGTCCGGCTGAATGGCTCAGTGGAGCCAACCTCAGTAGCATAGTCGGACATGCACCGACTTGAAGTATGAGAAGAACTGGATTCGACTCCCAGGTCCAGCTGGGTGTAAATTTGTGTTCGTCTAAACTGATTACCATAAATCGTCACAATACATTTGTCTCCTACAAACTATTCGGGGTTACTCAAACATGTCAAACACGTTGTTATAGCTCATAGCCGGTGGGTCAGGCGTCCCGGGTTCTATTACCGACTGAGGTGCAATCTAATGTTACCACGCCTTGTTCAGGACTGGGTGTTGTGTTTGTATTTTCACCCCTATCCTTACGTAAGCCAATGGCGAAACATCGCAGGCTATCCTCGCATAATAGCTCAAGGCCATCAACTTCTAGAAAATATATGGTAATTATGTGTGGAAAAAATATATAACATTGATGCTTATTTGACGGAAGATTTGAAATTAGCGAATTCATAATTTTCCTAAGCCATTCATCCTATTGCGATGAAACTTACGTGGTGAGTTGTGCACGCACCCGCAAAGGTTTCTGCCAAAAATTAGAAACAATTTTTTTGGGAAGGGAGGGGGAAGGGCAGGGTTGCAGAACGAGATACCAAAAAATATAGTGAAATTTGTTTCTGAAACGGTTATTTATGACACTTGACATCATTTGCACTATTCAGAATTATGAAGGAAAAAAAGTTTAGTTTAAAAAACATTTACTTAGAAAATTAGAAAAAGAATTACCGTAATGTGACATGTCTTGTATTACTATCAGAATTAATAATATTACTTCTACGAAATTGGCAGTGCCGAAAAATTTTATTAAAAATTTTAATTTTAAATTTGCATTTTTCGAATGTTTAAGTTTTTGAAAACATATTGAAAACAGAAATACTTGCTTTCACAAATTACTTAAAAATAATTTTTGAATACTTATATTAAACTTTTGCATGACTCAAAAGGGCATTAAATTGAAAACCACGCAAACAAAGTCGTGCGCATTAGCTTGTTATTATATAAAATCCATTTCTCTATGTAGAGAGTGACGAAAATTATTATTTGAACGTAGGAAGTATAATTCCATGAAAATAATTAGCAAAATCAGTGGTCAAAATAAATTGTATTTTCGTAACCAAAAACTGTAACTTATTCGTGTGACAGTTATTTCAAACGCCCCCGGACGAATTTTTCTGGTTTCCTCACTTGTGTGATACATCCAAAACCTCAAATTTTACTATCAAAGGATGAACACTACTTTTATAGCTCAAAATATTATTTTATATGGTTTTTGTAGGTATAACAATTGTGATGTAATTGACACAGCGTAGGATCGTCGTCACAGTGCACGATAGCAGGAAATGTCTGGCTCGACTCCGCCACGTACGCGAGACATAACGGTGGAGCTTATTTTCCGGCGGAAATACGGTAAAATGGAGGAGGGTAGGGGAGAGGAACTGCGGGTGGCAGTGACAAGTGGCACAGTACCGAGGGCTGGCAAGAGAGCTGTATGCCGGCGCTTGCATTTCTGATGAATGCGCAGTCTGTGCGCCGTCCCTCATCTCTCGGAGGGCGCGACACAACTGGGCGATATATCTCGCGCCGGAGACAATATCGGCACTTAGCCCCCTGGCACGGAACCCCCGCCAATGTCGTCCAATAAACGTGGAACGGGGCCAGCTGGGAGGGGTCCCGCTGCGGGTGGGCCAGCTCTTATCGGAACACCTGTTCTCCCACCCGCACCAGGCATCGATCCTGCTGCCGCCAAGTCAGTCGCTCCAGCTGCGAGGGCCTACCACGGGTCGCCAGGCCATCCCAGTCGGTAACTGGATACGACAAACGAATTTGCCGAAGTTGAGGCCTTATAGGGTGTTAATACGTGCGATGATAAATTCATGCTTTAATGATATAACACACTGTAATAAAGTGTATAGGTAGGGACTGATGATATTGGCGAAAAGAGTTTTGCCCCACTTTGTGTCAGTGACTTACGTGCACATCTGCAGCTCTGCTTCACTGTCAGTGATTTGATGTTATAACTCTCACGAGTCGAGTGGTTCCACCCGCAAATTACGTGCGTGTGGTGTGGCAATAACCTTACGGTGATTGGCTCAGTGAAATGAGAGAGGCCAGTTTATAAAGGCACGCTGCCCAGTAACCACGAAGATGAACTGCAGTGCATGTAAGGCACTGAAACAAAGTGGGGCAAAACTCTTTTCCGCAGTCCCTATGTACAGACGGTTCACTTCAAAGTAAGCACTTCCCAACACTTATAACTAAACACACACACATATACATATATAAATGACATAAAGACAAAGTGTTTTGAAGGTTATAGATAAATGTTTACACTTGATTTTAGTTACATTGGAGTTTTCATGTTTGAAACAGTAAAGATGGTGGCAAAATGGCTCACAGTAAATTTTATACAGTGCTCAGTTGATCTTGAACGGTCTGTAGCTGTAATAATTCGTGTAATTAACCAGTGGTTAATTTTATCTAGTATTATAAAATGTTTCAATTAGTAAAAAATGTAAATTGAATATAACTCAGTAGTAACAATGAGCAAAAACCAATTTTTTAAAATTTGAATTTCTGGTTCTGATGTTGGATTCCTAATAGTTGTAGATGTTTCTCTTGCCCACTTCAGACGTCCTCAATGAAAGAAATGTTCTCGTTGTTTAACGAGAAGTTGTAACTTTCTTATCTGACAGCAGATTGTACTCCGAGTTACTGTGTGCTGTTTTGACTGACAGTTTGTGAGTCGCGCCTGAATTAACATTTTAACACGATGATGTAAGGCCAAGTCACAGACTAAATTACGTGGCAGTTCATTTGATACGGTCCAACTTCGCCGTTTATTGGTTGCCCGAGGCTGTTGTTACCAGCCTAGTGTCTATTTGGTTCCTATGTTTTACAAGTTTCCTATTGGCCTGGCTGCCCGCTAGCAAGGCATCCGCCTTTCACTGATTGGCAGTAGGATTTTCCGCCATGTTGCAGACCTGTGTGTGTTTATTTGAGTTTTCCGTCCTAGCAGTTATTTCACTTCTGTAGTATTCCTTAATATTCTGTGGTCAAGCTGTAAACTGCCCACTCTCCTGTATTGCGGTCATACAAAGATACGAAAACCCGGAGACAATAACGCCACGGAGTTCGGGTAAGTACAGATCAGATAATTGTAACATGTCGCCAACTAACTATATAGGCTACAACAAGTTTGCACGCCTGTACTCATTATAAAAATGCTGTCTGGTACCATCTGTAGAGACCTGAAAAATTCGCGCTGTCTTTTAGGCACAAGCTAGAGTTCCAGCAAAATAGGTCTGGGGGCCGCGGTGGCCGAATGGTCAGACCGTTCGCCTCCCACCAAGGCGATCCGGGTTCGATTCCCGGCGGGGTCGGTTGCATGTGGGAATCGTGCCGGACGAAGCCGTTGGTCGGCGGGTTTTCTCGGGGATATCCCGTGTCCCTCGCACATTCATTCCGGCACTGCTCCATACTTACTTCATGTCACACTTCACCAGCGCTAAAGACCTCGATGTTGAGCGCTGACCTAAATCTCTCGCTCACTTACTATAGGTCTGCATCACTGCTGTCTGCACAATTTCACATATATTCTTGGAGGTTAGCTTACAAGTCAGTGAATACGCGAATTTTTCCGGCCTCTACTCATCTGAATTCTGCTCTAGAGGGGTCGTTGCAATTTCCGGCTAGGGCCCTCACAGTCCTACTGTCCGTGCACCAGCTCTGCGTCAAAGGGGGGGGGGGGTATGTGTTTTTCGCCCGTAAATACCACAACGAGGCCCAATAGCATGCGACACACATGTTAGTCGTAGTAACGTCGTAGGTTAGGACGTGTTTGATACTGTGTTACTGTAGCGTACATGAAGTTTACGAAGAATAATGCATACACGCCAGAGACTCGGAGCTGGTGCGCAGACAGAACTCCACTGCTAAATAACTTAGAAGTCATTCCATTAAGGGTGTGGTTCACCTCTGTTTTCAACGTATTTTTTTATTCTTATATTTATATTAGATATTATTTTTTTATTTTAGACATAAATTGTGACTAAATCTTCCTCTTAGGAAATTTATATATCTCTCATATGTTTTGCGTAATGAGTCGTAAACATCAAAATTTGCACTTTACGGTTTTATGTACGCCACTAAACAAACGGTCATACCAAAACCGAAAAAATTCACAGCGTATAACAATGTTTTAGGCTATAAAAACAAAAAATTAAAAATTTTTGTATTTCATAATAAATGCTAAATTTTGAAATTAAAATTTAAAAATTTCAACAAATTTGTAAAAACAATATATATATATATATATATATATATATATATATATATATATAATTTTATACGTGTTAAATCACTGCCTACAACTACTGTAACTGTTTGATGCGCGTGTCTCTAGTTGTTTAATTAAAACTCCAAGTTCTGAAGAAAATGCATTATTTCCTGCAAAATTTAAATACTAGAATACTATTAATTTTATCAATGAAAATTAATTAAGTTTGTTTATAAATTGGTATGATTCTCTTTCAGAACTAGTGTCGTCTTTTACAGCAGTAAGTAACTTGAACACAATTATGTAAAAGTGTACCAACCCCCAGATCAATGGAGTCAACATAGTTGCAGTCATAGTTCCCGCTGTGTAAGCTTTTCTAAGCTGCATACAGAGACTTTCAAGCTATTATATCAACTAACAGCACGTAGGCTAGTTATTTTATTCGGTGGGTTTCTTTCATCTTGCATTACTACATAGCCATTTACAGTAATCCACACGTTCATCACCTAATTATATGAAAAAATCTTTTAAACAAAACAAGTATAAATATACAAATCCTTATTTGAAATAAAACATATTCCAAATAAATGGGCAACCAAATTTTTTAATTTTTTCTTAGGCTAATAAATGTTCACAATTTTGAAGAAATAATATTTATTTATTGAAAACATATAATCTTATATCGTCGCAATAGCGATATTCCCAAAAGTGTGGACATTATATATGGACATTATAGAGCCCAGAAATTTTTGGACGTGATAAAGCAGGGCATAAGAAAGTTGTATTACATATGCCCGCATAAAAACGATGCACACAAGCTTGGTCTCAGTTTATAATCCATGGATGTAAATTTGCAGGGCCTGATTTCGATGAGGAAAGGCATTAATTGCTTGCTTTATGAAGGAGAAATTCCGATATAACCTGCTTCTCGGACTGTGAAATTTATGGTCAGTTCCACACGTTGCAAATACAGGATTATTATTATTATTATTTACAGTTGGGACAAACTACGACAGACGATCCCTGACATAATAAAAAAGCAAATATGACCATGTGGACATACGTACGGAAATTCGTGGTCTATAGAGACAATTCATGATATTCCGCATAATTTCACGTGCTCCCACAGGTACAAGTCTCTGTGCAACTCGCGCTGTAGTGGAGAATAACAAATGTATTCCCTGATAGATGTCCACTGAACCTTTCTTTATCCTCTTAAGGAACGTCTTCTGGAATATGTTTTCATTATTCCAAATCACCCTGTAAACACCCATATAGATTGCACAGGGTATTTCGTAAATTTATAGGTAGAAAATAAAAGCGAAATTTTGGCTTTAAAATAGTTCATTATAAAATAGACATGAATTAGTATTAAGTTAATGATATTTCATTAACAGG
>PNEQ01050151.1:0-10584 GCA_003012365.1 Medauroidea extradentata
TACAAATTTTCATCCCTTAATATCAAATGGTTCCCGTCAAATTCAATAAAAACCATACTTGCAACCCCATCTTCACAGGGGTTTCCTGCCCTTAGGAGTGGTTTCCAGGCATTCGTTGCCAGACATTTTCTAACTGTTATTTTGCAAGGAACATCCTGTCACAGTTTGTCGCAGAGCTGATGACTCACCCTGTATGTATATATATATATATTTATTTTTTTATTTATTTTTTTCTTTCAAAAAGGAAATTAGATTGCGAATGTATTAAAAATTTCTTGAATACTTTCTTCCAATTCCGACATAGATACGAGAAAATTTTCCTGCACAGCATATACTTTTCGGTCTGAAACTATGTGCGCAGAATATCTGCGTGCACCTTTCTCTAAATGCGGAGAAATGGTCATGGCAACACCTTGCAGTAGCTTATTGTGCGGTGTCGTAGGTAGATAGAAAAGCATTTGAGAGTTACTTTATAGATTGACAGTGAGAAACTAAAAAAATAGTATAAAAAAACACAGTGTGTCAGCGTCGAAAATATTTTAAAAAGTCTCGTGTGTGATCTTCTAAACTGCTCAATACAAGGTAGTTACAGTACCATTACGTCTTTGTATTTTTTCTGAATGGCGTTATTTTATTTGATGTTTTGTCTATTATTAGAATTTTTTTTAAAATATTAACCGAGAGGAGAATGATTTGACTTCAGAGTTCTTTAAAGTCATGGTCATGCCTAGTTTTGTGATTTTTGAATGATTTTTGGGTTGAGGGTGTGTGACAAACTGAAGTGTTTTTTTTTTTTTTTTTTTTGGATACACATTTGCTAGCGATTGTTCCTGTATTGCAGAAAACCCCCAGTTACATAAAAGAAAGGACTATGCACAAGAAAATGAGCAAAAAAGAAACACATGAACAATGCTTGAAATGGTTGGCTTTGACAAACGCACAAGTAATTCCAAAATAAGAATTCACTTTGGTACAAAAAAAAAAAGAATTTCATTAATTTCCATTTTGTACCGGATGTATTCCTATTTCGAAATTATTTGTATGTTTGACTAATTATTTCTGACTTCTTTGATGTGTTTCTTCGCTTCTAGCCTATTTTCCTCTACAAAAAATAGGCTTACGAGATTGCGCCTGTTTGTATATGTCTTTATGTCTGTCTCTCTCTAATAACTTTTGAATCCGTACATCGATTTTCATCATACTGGTTAGTAATCTGACCTGACATTTGTGTATTTCCTTGTGCTATGTTCATATAATCAAAATGGCAACCTTTTGAACATTTTGCAATCGCAGTACATATTTTAAGAAACCATATTTTAGAATTTCATCAAAATCGGCACATATAAAGAACCTAGTAAGATAACTTGGACTTGTTTTTATTTTGTCAAAATGATTTCTTTGTTATATATGTTGTCAATAATTTAACATATCTGAGGAATAATAGATCTCAAGTTCGCCAAACTTTATACACATGTGCAACATACAGAGCTGAGTGGATGTAGCTTACTTCATTAATTTTGTTTCTATACTCTGAATTGGTGACCATTTTAATATTTTTAACTTAGTATAATGTATCTGAGGAAATACTTTTCCGAATTTCAACAGACTTAGTACACATACACTACATATACATACTAAGCTGAATTTACTTGTGTGTTTTTCGTTCATCTTATGTTCAAATTTTCAAAACGTTGGCCATTTATGTAGTTGTATCATAATATGACATATTTTAGAAAAAATATCTAGACATTTCATCAAACTTGGTACACATTTACTACATACAGAGCTGTGACATAACTATACTGAAGAGTATTTCGTTCATCCTATGTTAATATTTTCCAATCTGCGTTTTTTTTTTTTTTTATTGAAGGAAATATTTTCTAAATTTCATCAATTTTGGTACACATATATTGCTGAATGTACTGACTAAACTGTTGTGTATTTCGTTAATCTATGTTCATATTTTCAAAACAGCAATTTTTATATTTTAAACATCATGTGACACAGCTGAGGAAATATTTTTCCCTATTTCATCAAACTTGTTATAACTACATACTAAGTTGGCTTGAATTCAGTGTACTTGTTCAGTGGACATGTACTTTTAAGTTTGCTTAACTTTTATGTTTTTTTATTAATTCCATGCTCGTATTGTTAAAATGGAGGTTGTCTGATCATATATTACTTACACTAGTTAACAATTATTCAGAAATTCGCGCTGGGTTCACATATCGGCCATATGAACAAATTATGATTACACCAGCTATCTAAGGAACCATTTTTCAGTGTTTTATCAAACTCTGTACTCATATAGTACTTAGTAAGTTAACTTAGCGTTTATTTATTCAGTTTACGTCACATTCTTACTATTGAATTGTGACATTTAAAAAAAAAATTATCACACAAAGTATATGAATAACCATTTTTCAGAATTTCATCAAACTAGATACACATATAAATCTTAGTAACGTGGCATGTATTTTCTGTATTTTGTTTATGCTATGGTAATAGTTACACGTTGGCGGAATTAGAAAATTTCTTTATCACATGAGATATATAAATGAAGGATTAATCAAAATTTCATCTAACTCTGTACTCACGTACCGTAGAATGGGGTGAATAGGAACAAAATTTCAAACCCATTTTTCGCCAACAACTCGTCAGTAAAACATTTTTTTTTTTAAATAACACTATCGTGTATAAGCAGTTCTTACGTGCAAATATAACAACCGTTTCTCTAAAATGAGGTTTTCTATGAAAAATTTGGTTGTAAACTTTCGTTCCTATTCACCCCGTTTTATGGCAGTACTCAATAAAGCGACTTAAGTTTTATGTATTTTGGTCATACTGTATTCAGCTTTTTAAAACCGTTGACCTTAGTTTTTTTTTTTATTTATTTATTTTTTTTTTTTTTTATGTGGTGTATCCCAGAACCATTGCCCAAATTTTGTTCAGACTGTATAGTCTACATTGCATGATAAGAAATTTTAATTTAATGTTGTTGATTTCAGTAAAGTTTAGTAATATATAACCACCAGTTACGAACATTTCACGACTTGAATACGTAATTGTTAATACTGTGTACTGTAAACCAGGGTTAATTTGTGACAGCAGGGACGACTTAATGATCCCGAAAATTATTTATTTTAAGTTAATTGAATAAGAAATAATTATCTCTATGTGAGTATTATGACGTTCTGGGTCAACACTAAAGAAAGTCGTGAAAAATTAGTCTAGCCGACAGACGACTAGTCGTAAACTTATTTACCAGAAAGAAAGGCCAAACAATACCAAAAAGTCTAAGAATAAATCCGGCTAAACCTGATTCTGGCTATGGGGTCATCAGCGGAACAAGTTATTGAAACTGTGTTGGGGGGTCGGGAAGTAGAAACGTTGGGCGAAAGTCGACAAGCCCTTCCCACCCAACGATGGGTCTACTTCTGGGTTAGCTGGAGACAAGGAGGTGGACTAACCCGAGGTATCGGATAAGGTAGCTGATTACCCTTTACCCTATAATTGCTGTTGACCCGGGCGAGCTGCAGGAGTGAAGCCACACATTGGAGATCTCAGTGCTGGAGGTCGCAGTGTAGGCTTGGTTTTGGTCCTCGTCGGACAAGGTGGTGTAGGAACTGCAGTATTTGGGACTCTTTGGCGAGAAGGATTTCCGGAAGGGAAGGTGAGGGCTTTGACGTGAGAGGAAATAGCGGGGCATGAGGGTGACGGGACTGATTTGGGAGGGGTGTCAGGAAGGGGTTCGAGGAACGGTGGCACCTCCAGAGACCTGATTAGCAGGATGACACCCTCTACAGTCTCTCCTCGATGCTCTGCTGCTGCCACGTCCTTCTGTGCCGAGTAGATCCCTGTGTATGGGTTTGGTGTGGCCAGCACCTCCTTCACTGACTCCGCTAGCTTGGCATGAGCGGTCTGTCTTTTGCCTGCCCTATGCTTGGGCATACCTTGGATAAGATTACCTTTGGAGTAAAGTGAAAGAAGTTACTTGAAAAGAGAGCAGGTGTTCAAAGTATCTGCGTCCACAAACTAAAGGCTCCAAAAGGCCAACAGGTTAAGCAAAATAAGACTCGTGAATTCAGATGACGTGTCTCACGTTGAGGAACTATTGAGTCCAATGCAAAGCACGGCAGCTGTCCCAGCCGCTGTTTCCTGCACGGAACTCGGGCTCCCCAAGGCAAACCACGATTTCTAGCTTCTGGTTAAGCGTGAATGGCGGATGCCAGTGAGGCGAACCTCCTTTCTGAGAGACCTGCCCATTGTAGTGCTGTCCCACCGTTGACGAGGAGCCGCGGACGGGGTAGGTAGACGGGGCGACAGTCTCTCAGAACAAGAGTTAGCTTCCGGTCTCGGAGTATACTTACTTTACAGACCCAAACTGCAGAATACTCTAAGAGAAAAGAATTAGGAGTGGGTAACAGAAAGGAACAGGGAGCGAAAAGCTAAAGCAGACAAAAGGGAAGGTCCGTTTAACTGTGTTTTTATTGCTGAAAAGAACAATAAAATCCACCCTGTGCCAAGTCGTTATGCCGGGAGGCGGCGGAAAGCAGCAATTAAAGCACTAGAGCCCGAGGGAGGCCAATGCTGTGGACGTAGGCTCGTCTTTGCTGGCTTGTTCTCTCATGCGACTGGCGACTTCTCGCGTACACGATCAGTCGAAGGGCAGCGGACGCTGGAACCCTCTTCTTCCCGACGAGAGAAAGTTGTAATAACAACTAGCAGAAATAAGCTGTGAAGTCTCGGCCGGCGCAGCGAGGCGCTAGACTTGCTGGTGCTTGTCGGCAGGAACACTGCTTGAAGGCCGGAGTGTTGGACTTGCCGACCCAGGAACACTGCTTGAAAGCAGTAGTGTCGGACTTGCTGACCCAGGAACACTGGTCTGTCTCGGCAAAAGTTGCGTCTTTTATACACGCCCTGATGGGCGTGGAAATGATGAGTGATCTCTTGATTAGCCGGCCGTCATGGAGGCAGGAGTGCGCTGGTTCGATGCGCGCCTGAGGCGGCTGGCAGCAGGGATTGCTTGTAGGGGTGGTAACCCTCCCTTCTGAGCTCATCTGCGTGTGCTGCAGGTAGCGTGTATCCAGGCGGCGTGCCGCTTATCCAACAATGCCATCCTAACTGCCTCGGACAAGGTCGTGAAAGGACTAGCGGAGGATGAACATACAGGAAATATTAAGGGTGCTGCCTGGTGTGGAATGCACGGAACATATGCGGGATAGCAGAGAGAGATGGACAAGCTGTGGGAGAAGAAGGGAACTGGCTTAAGGCAAGGCGGTGGCTGGGAACCACAAAAGATGCTGCATAGCATGCGTCAAAACCACATCACATTTCTGCAGGAAAACTGTTGAAGTAGTGTGAAAATTACATAACATTGTTGTAGGCAACACTAGCTGAAAGAGAGAACATTGTGGAACAAACAATACCACAAGCTGATTGCAATCTAGGGCATGAAAATGTACGTGTCAGGTTGGCCGCAAGTAATTTTAGTCTCTTTTTGCCGGAGGAAAGAATCCTTGCCAGGTACAAATATTGGTAAATGTTTGGGTTTGCTAGCCCACATATTCAACACCGGCAATTAAAAATTATTGTCTTAATAAACGACGATTTCAGAAAGAGATGGGAATAACAATAAAAAATTCAGACTATTTATAGGAAATGTGTGTGTGTGTGTGTGTCTATACACACACACAGACAGATTGTGTTGCTGTTATTCACTACCAGAAATTGTGGCACCGAATGTGATCAGAAGGAAGGCCATCGGAGAACCTGAGAAGCACAAAAACATTTACACGAACGACAGAAGTTCAAAAGTTGCAAAGTCAAACATAATCTAAATGTGGCTTCGTTGTCCTGAAGATATATGTTATAGTGTAGTGGTGTGTTAGTAATTTTTTTGACCTTCATAAAATGACTATTAATCTGAAAATCGCAAGTAACACTGAGCTGGTTTTGTGCTTTATTTTCACAGTCATTTGATTTTAGCTACCAAAAATGTGTGTCAGTAGTATGACCTTCGGGAAAATGATTATTTTGTAAAAAATAAAACAAGTAGACAAAAATTAACCCTATGATTGTGCCCATTATACATGTGTTTTTTTTTTTTTTTTTGCAATTTGTTATTTCTGCATAAATGAAGTACTACTGTCTAAAACACAATAAAGTCAAGTAATATCAATGCAATGAACCTATTAGCTGGCGAACATATAATTTTGAAAGTATAACATTAATTTGATGTAATTAATATCTTTGCTTAAAATAGGCTCAATCTTAAAAAAAAAGTTAAGTATAAACTGTGGGTTTTTGTAGTTGACTAGTACTCTGTGTGTATACACACACGTATATGTGTGTGTGTATATATACATACATATATTATACATATACACACACATACATACATATACATATACACACGCACACATGCATGCACGTGCACGCACACATGCATGCACATACACACATGCATGCACGTGCACGCACACACACACCCACAAAGAAAGAGTTTAAAAGTGTATGAATTCTTGAATGATTTTTTATACTATGTAAATGCTGAAACATATTGTTTTATAGTTACAATAATTTTGTTTGTGATATTTGTATAAATGAAACAAAATTTTAATAATCTGATTGACTGAAATGTTTACCTTAGTAGCTGTGTACATACATATAGATCATCAATAGAAAGCAGGGGTCTTGGTGATCAAGGGGTCAGATCTCTCGCCTCCCACCAAGGTGATCCGGGTTCGATTCCCGGTGGGTTCTGTCCTCAGACTTTCGCATGTGGTTTATCGTGCCATACGATGCCTCTGGTCGGCGGGTTTTCTCGGGGATCTTCCGTTTCCCCCACCGGCACCACTCCATACTCACATTATGTCACCCTCACCAGCGCTAAAGACCTCGGTGTTAAGAGCTGACCAAAATCTCTACACTCACTCCTTCAAAATATTTTTTTGTTTTATTATGATGTTCAAATGTAAATATTATACAGCTTTAAAAAGTGTACGCACTTTTTGGTAACATGAAAATTTAGGTGTTTATCGCAATACGATATTAAACAAAAAAGCCATAGTTGGCCATTTTCGTATATTTGTGTAATGTGATAAGCAATATGAAGTCAGCCCGTTTTCATCTCAGCAATCTCGTCTTCCCACTGCGTCGCACCGTCTAGTTTACTATGATAGTCTGTGAATATTGTACGCTTTATTTGTGTAATGAGATGTAATTTTATACCACAGAAAATAAATAAAATAATATGGACTCGTAACCGACATGAGTGTAGACGAGACGTGTGCTCTATAAGCTGCGCTGTTTCCAGGTTACTTCTTATGACGTCATGAGTAATCTCATCCATAAATTTCTAGCAATGTAAAATTTTATGAATATTGAATATGGTATTACAGTGTACTGATGTCTTCTGTAGAATGGTTTTGTACTGTGTATTCCATTATAATAAACCTTACATTGACAATAGTAACAACATCGTTGTTCCTATCAGACGGCTGGAATGGTGATTTCGCTGCTTAACAATGTATGAGATGTGAAGAGTTCCATTTCTAGTAACATTTTTAAATTTAATTTTAAACATAGTTGAACCTGAAATGAAAATAAATTGTAAACTTTGAGTCTTGGAATATTTTCTGATGTTTATTACTCAATAACGCCTTGAACGGATATGAATGAAACTTGGTGAATATATAGTTTACGTCCTGGAGTAAAACATAGGCTACATTTTTATCCTATGAAATAATTCCTTCTTCTTTGAGAAAATATCCATACGATAACCCGTAGATTCTAATAAGCTAATTTACCGTGATTTGTTTATAAAATAAACAACAACGTCGCAGTGAATAATCCTATGAATGGAGAAGTGCAGTAAACTAATGACAAGAATAACGGACAAATGTTACTCGAAACCTTTCTTAATTTAGTTGTTCGCCATGTGTGTATAAAAGGAACAATGTGTGCTCAAGAAATGCAGGCTGATACCGGTGCAGTTTTTTTTTATCAATTATTGACTATGTTACTATTAAATGAAAGCTACAAGTACTTCATCTGATATCATCGCTGGGTAGCGTGACAAAGTAAATAACCACGTGATGTCAGTGTGAACTTGTCTGTTATTGTGCAGTGTGCAGGTAATTTCTCTCGGGTAAGGGCTAAACGAGCAGACATACTATTATTATTAGTAGTAGCCATGGTAGGCTCCCCCACTGGCAGGCAAGGAAGCATTTAGCGCTCGAGACCCTCAACCCACCCTTTCCCAGATGCCTCCAAAGACCGAGTTACACACTGTGAGAAATATTGATCTTTTACTATGATAATTACAAAAATTGGTTTTATTCCTTTGATTGAAGAGATAAAGTATCCGAGCCACTGACTTTTTTAAGCAGCTCGTCCCGGCCGATCTGGCTATGAAGTTGTTTAAATTATGTAATGTATACCTGAAATCTGTGACACATTCAATATTTTAATTAATGAAATTAACATTATAAAGTACATTAATAAATAATATGGTCCAACAGCTTTATTACGTTCATCAAAATCTGTAAAATGGTTTTTTATTGAAAACTTTATTTCAAAAATTGTGGGAGTAATATCACTTTTTATTTAACATGTTAATCCCTATACTTGTGAGAGAGGTGATCTTGTGTGAAGCCCGGTCTTAAGGCCACAGGTTTGTATTTATGCTATTTTAATAACTTTTATTTTTTAATCCTGAAAGGTAGCAGATATCGCCAAACCGTTACATAGAAATATTGGAAATTGTGCTGTGTAGCGTAATATTTTCAAAATGTAAAGTTGTATGATTTTGGCTAATTATTGACTTTAAGAAAGTTTAATTTAGTTTATCAGCCAAAATTGTGTAAATTTATGTTAAAAAAAAAATTAGGCTGCATAGTACAAAAAATTTCCAATATTTCTATGAAACGGTTTTGCAAATTCTGCTCCCTTTCAGGATTTAAAAATTAAACTAGCCGAAACAACTTGAATAGAAACCTGTGGCCTTAAGATAAAACTAACATATTGTCATGTTTTAATGTTTTGCACAACTGGTGCAGCCATACAATTGTAGATCCCTGCCGAAAATCTTGTAGGAAAATATGGAATACGAAAACACTGTCAGTCAATCGAGCACTTCACACTTAAGAAGCGATAAGAGTTTATGGCGTGCATGCCAGTACTGTCTGTTTTGCTCTCCTGCTTCGAGCCTCAAACCAGGAAAATTTCTCAAGGCTTGTAGGGTATGACCTGTAATCAGTGATGGCATGTAACGAATTACAAGTAATTTCGTTACCAGTAACGATTACTTTTTGAATAATTCTTACCTGTAATTCATTACTGTTAAAAAAAGTAATTTTTACTTGTATTTTACTTTTAGTTAAATAAATGTAATCGTTACTTATCATGAGTAATTATTACATTTTGTTACTGAATGGATATAGTTTCAACAAATCTTT
Source organism: Medauroidea extradentata (assembly GCA_003012365.1). NCBI lineage: Eukaryota > Metazoa > Arthropoda > Insecta > Phasmatodea > Phasmatidae > Medauroidea > Medauroidea extradentata. Next base: position 9,462 of record PNEQ01050151.1, read on the forward strand.
TTTGTTCAAATTTAATGTCAACCGTTTACCTACATAAACAACAGCAATGGCATAAATCGATACACAGTATTGTGAATAGACTGCAGCTATTCTGTTTGGTTTACAGTAAAACACTGGGCGCCATATTTAAATCTTAAAATTTTTATTTAATGTCAATATGGCGGCAAATGTTTCAACTTCACTAAACATTTTTTTTTTTTTTGGTTTCTACAAGGCAATACTTCTATGGCCAGTGATTGCTCTAGGCATATTATAAAATAGCGTTGCCAAGCAGTGTTACATTGACTGAATCAAGAAACTATAAATATGTGTTTTCGTTTTATAATTTTAAAAAATACTTCGAACTTTCAGGTGCACAGTCGACTGAGAATATGTGCGTTAAGTGCAAATTGTGTGTTGGCTGTAAGCTGCTGAGTTCGGCATGGAGCAGCTGGGCTCATTCCGAAACTAAAGTTTTCATGGTTGGATGAGAACGAAAAACAAATTGCTATTCACTGCATTTAAAGATAACTTGGGTGAATTAGATAAAAGTTTAAATATAGCACTTTAATAAGTGGCTGCAACTAATGAAGCGTTTCCCCCCCCCCCTCCAGTTTCCCTCTCTTAACCACTTTTAGAAGAAATAAGTTCATAACTTTTGGTCTCTGAATTCAACATTAAAATACTTAGCCTCTATTCCACTGTTAAAGCTGCTTTCTTGAAGCATAATGCTTCTTTAATTTCGAGTGCACCATTAGAGAGACTGTTTAGCATTGGCAAAGATGTATTGTCACTTAAGGGGGATTATTCCCTAAATAAATAATGTTAAAATGAACTTGAAATTATGTATTTTGTAGTAGACATAAATTGCAAGTATTGGAGAAACATATTTTTTTTTTAGAAAAAAATTTTTAATATATGTTTTGACACTTTAAACGAACTTTACATACTAATTTTGCAGCCATTACAGCAAGAATCAGAATAAAAATTTTTACTAATTACTGCATTCACTTGCTAGATTAAAGTACGAGAAATTGCGTGTCACGTTCGGTTTTTAAAAACAGTTGTTTGAAACAGTTTACTAATGCATTTTACATGCTAATGTAAATGCATTTTTTCATAAATTTTTGTTATGTAATTTCAG
>PNEQ01050152.1:0-27886 GCA_003012365.1 Medauroidea extradentata
GTCTTAAGGACTTGCGACATGGTGTCATGATCTTGTTATATTTAATTAAAATCTCGCTGCACTGGTCGTAGCACACGAAGCACATGAGGCACATTTACCATTTGTTCCCTCGTTGGTAGATGGACAGATGCTTACCTGGTCATCAGTTGCTTTAAGTTATGAAATTACATAGAATAAAATTATTAATAAACCAGGGTGGCCCAGCTGGTAGGGTTCTTTACAACATTACAAGTAAACAAACAGGCAGATATTAATTTTTGTATGTAGGGTATAGGTCAATACTTGCTGTTTGCTGTTTATTTGCATACGTTATATGTAGCTTTCTTGCAGCATTTTTTCTTTGTTAATGTTAAATATATTTGTATATTGATATGATTTCAATATTTTATAAATTGAAATTAACAGAGAATTTAATACTGTAATTTACTGTGATGGCCAAGATGTTCTTTTTGTCCTGAAAAAGTTCGGTGTAGTGAAAAAAAATACTGCATTGCTCTAAAAATAAGGCATACATTTTGTTTATAGTTTCTTGAGTAAAAACTTGCTTGTTGCTCATACAGTTGAATCCCGTTGTAACGTCTCATTGCGGTTTCTGGGAAAAGGATAGCAAAAACGAGAGGGTCGTCACAGAGGAACAGATACATAATGTTCTGATTATAACCCACCCAATGCCCCTACGTCAATACTTGCTGTTTTTTTGCATACATTTATAATCAGTCATCTCCGGTGAAATAATTACAATGTTTTAAATACGAAATTTGACGGTTGTCAGTCGTCGCAAAAAAAATTATACTCTAGAAAGCCATCTTTAGTCTCTCCTCATCACAAAAACGGCATAAACACATTGCGACAGGACCATTTTCATTGACTTAGTATGGGAAAATCATACTATAGAATAGTAGACTTATTATTTTAAGTTTTATTACACAGATCTCGCAAGTCATTGACATAGTTGTTGAAACGCCAGTAGTGTGACATGACACGTGTGGCGATGCTGCTGCTCTGCACGCTTGGATAGGTTGTGTAGAATGGACGAGGGGAGATCAGCCGTCTGGCCTTGGCTGTCGCGCTGACTTGAGCAAGGAATGTTATTGGTGGTGGGGTTGAGTAAGGGAATGTTTCTCACCGGCTGCTATTCCATCATTAGTCCTCCAATCCCCAAGTCGTACTTCTGTTCTCTAACCACCACTGCAAAAACTTTAATTTTTTTGGTTTGTCCTTATCCACCTTCCTGTCCACAAAAGTATTTCATGTCAGTGTTCACACAATACATGGGGGAAGGGGGGGAGTCACTAGACTGGAATTTCACATGCTTCTTACACAGCTCGGTTGAAGCTGTCAGTTACAACATATGCAGCTCGCACAATTTACGATGGAAACAACTGTTTGTGGTTGCAGAAGCAACGTGAGAAGTTAACTCTGACGTCTTGTAATCTGCGATCATTTTGTTTCGATAGGAAAGGCAATATGGACCTATTTTTAAGTTAGAAGTGTTAAGTAAATAAAACGGCAAAGTTGCTGCTGCGTAGCATAGCGAATCTTACGTTATCTCCGAGTGAAACTGGAAGCGGCAGGCAAATAGTAGTCTGTGTGTGTGCCACACACACACACACACACACGCACATGGCTGCTGAGAAGGGTGACTCACCTCAATGGCTCTCCTCCACCTCCTCCGACCATCTTTCTGTATCCAGTTATAATGTGTTATCTCTTTTCTCTCTTTACCCTTCCCGCTCGCTCCTTCCTTTGTTGTCAGTCACGTAGGCTTCGTCTTTGAATCTACGGCGTCTTACATTAGCCAACATTTAAAACAATTGTCTACATTAAAAAATGTTACTAAAAATAACGTTCCACGGTTTGTTGGTATTTAGAAAGTTTTTTTTGCATCTTAGGTCGTTCTTACGCTGCAGCAACCTGCACAGCCATAGGCTTCATTTGTCGAGTGATCAGTAAGTAACACAGCGGAAGTTGTCAAGGTCAAGTAGATACTGTCAGAGCTCAATTATAATGCACACAACCTGATGTGAAACTACAGTATAAGAAAATAGATTGGATAAAGCCAGATGGTTTCTTTTTTGCTTCTTTTACAGTATGTCATGCTATTCCTTTTTTTTTTGTAGCGATGTAATACAAAAAATAACGTGACTTGTCATCTCTTACCCTCCTCTCCCCCCCCCCCTCCACTCACCCCCAACGATCAGGCCAGCAGTCAGACACGGAAACAAAGATGATGGCTGGGACAGAGTGGTAGGGGAAAGACAAACATGTGGCTCTACTTTGCAGCCAGACGGGCTGCAAGTTGCACGTGACTAACAGTTATGGGTGGGGGTGGCATGGCTGCGGCCAGCTACGACATATGCTAGACAAAGCACAGCAGTTGATACATGCACACACACAAACACAATCAGGCTAGGCGGGTGTGGAGTGAATAGGCATTAGCTGGTGTGGACAGTCAGCAGGGGTGGTATATATTTTTAGCTGTGCTGTTTCTCACAGTTACAGCACTCACCAAGTAAAAAACAGCATGAATGACCAACAAAAGTGGAAGAAGTGCTTATAATTTTTAGTAGATTTTTCTAAAATTTCCAACTTTTTCTGACCCTAAATTTTTACAGTTCCTCAAAGGTCATACAAACGGGATAGTTTTAATAAAGGTGGTCGTAACGACAAGATTTTACTGTATTCTCATTCTACAGTAGTAAAAGATTTTCAGTTAAAGCATTTATTTAATAATTAATTCCATTTTTTTTTTTTCAGAACTTTTACTGCACTTTTGTTTCCAAGAAAATGGGAACACTGAATTTATGTGAAAGTAATTTTTTTTTACCTAATTTGCGGGGAAAATCTGTTTGCAGTAGAATTACGGACAGGAAAATTTTGTGAATTCAAGGACCTGCAGGATAGTACTATGCGTACTCAAGCCCCGTCTATTCATTCATTGTCTGTTGTTCCACTGAGCAGCAGCTAGTGGACAGATAGTCGGGGGTTGAATATGCATAGGATAGTAGATTGTAACATGCAGGTCATTGAATCTGCGAAATTTTCTGTCCCTAGTTATAATTCATAAACTCACATCTGGGTAATTGGTGGTTAAAAATGTTTTGACAAGTCGATTAGCAAGTTATCTATGGCGTGAACATGGCCATGGAGCAAAGTGACCTTTTTAGGTGAACTGAGAGCACTTGTAGTCTGCAGGCTACTGTGATGCTAATTGCAAAATTTTTGTGGCAAATTTTATCATGAAACAAATAATTGAGATTCACCAAAATACAAAATTAGTGAAGTTTACACACAGCAAATCTGATTAGTGAATAGGTTTGAGATTCACCAAAATACAAAATTAGTGAAGTTTACGCACAGCAAATCTGATTAGTGAATAGGTAGTAGTTGGTGGAAAATGTTAGGATAAGAAAATTAAAAGTGTTTTCGTAATGTATAAAAACAATATCGGCATTTAATAAAGTTTTATACAAAACTATAATGAAAAGGAAAAATTACTTTATTCACTTTGAACCTTGTTGGAAAATTGTAGCTTAACCTGTGTAGTGTTAAAAATTTTTTAAAAATTATTTAATATAAGTGTACATTTAGTTTGAGTGTAAAATTTTTAAATTAGTAGTATTAACTAACATTTTTCTTCTCCTGTGAATGACGGTATGTTTGTATAAGGAATAAGCAAGGGTTTAGTAAGCTATTGTTTAAACGTGCAGTACTATAGTTTCCAATCTTTGTTGTCTAGACAATCATACTACGGGGAAAATTTTTGTTTTGACTTCCAGCTACCAGTTTCCTCAAAGAAACAAAACTTAAAGTGCTGATTTTTGGTTTTGATGTACTTTACATTCATAGTCATATATTTTTTAACTGTTTTAAAAAATTACCTTGTAGAATCATGACTTGTAATAGTGAGGGATTGCCACTTGATGAATATTGTTTGAAATGTACTGCAGTAATACGTATTTAGTTTATTTTGCAGGTGACAATAGTGGAGGTGCTAGCTTTGATAAGAAAAATGGAATGTCGAACGACCGACGACTGCTCAGGTAAATGAATTATTTTTACTATCTGGTCGGTTTTCAAGGGTTAGAATGTATCAGTGGTATAGCCAGGATTTGTGTGAGAAAAAAAATGAGGAGGGGGGTTCCATGAGTATATTATAAATAAACACACACTAGAGTACTCCTTTAAAATGCAGGTACTGGGGTTTCTTCCCGGGGAAAATTTGAAGTTTGTGGTGCAAAATAGTGCTATTTTAGCAGTTTTCAGAATTATATATTGAATGTTTTACTTATAAAAATATGTGTAATTTTTTAATGAAATTTGTTGGTTTAAATTTTAGCAATTGTTTTATGGCTAAGGAAGGGTGGGTTTGAAACCCTAAACCTTCACCCTGGCTACGCTCCTGAATATTCTTATTTTTGTTTCTATGAGTGTGTCGGTTTATGTATCAATTAAGCCCATGCTCTCTTCTTTCTGCTGATATTAATTTTTTACACCTAAACGAGAGCAGATACCAAAATTCGTTTTGGCAGTTTTGTTTAAAATCGTCTTCTCCAAGTTGGCTGATTTTTTCAAATCAGTAATTACTGTGGTTTCAGCTAATTACTGTATATAATTAATGAAATTCAAGTTGACTCCTCAGTCGAAACCTTATAATTTATTTTGTTGAAAAAAATAGCTATCATGACAAAAATCATTTTTAAGAAAACTGCCAAACAAATTTTTTATATCTGCTCTTGTTTCAGGGTACAAAAGTAATTAGTATTGCAAAAACAGTAGAACCAAGAGCGCATGGCTTTAATTAATGTATTCTGTTCACAAGAATAAAAATAACACATGCAATAGAACACTGAATTTTACGAGGCCCTACAGTGTCTGAGAATGACCTCGGAAAATTGTTTCTTAGCAATGTTGGTTTTCTTAAAAATCAAAATGAATTTCTTCGCATCTAAATAGTTTCAATATGTTGATGTGCAATTATATAGCATCTATACTCATTTTACCAGGGTCACAATTTTGTGGTAACCCGCAATAAAATGAAATAAAATCCAGGTACATATTGAAACACGAAATAACGCAAAATATACTCAAATTAATTATGTCTCGTGAAATTGTACAATTTCAGTAGTATACAACAAAGAGCACTTGCCTATGCAATGAAAATCACAATTTTTTATAGTCACAGCGAAATAAATAATTTTTCCTCGTAAATTTGTTACCAACAAGAATTGCTTTCACATATTTAACATTCTGTAAAAATTACAGTATATTTACGGTCTGTGTGCGTCTCGGCGTCAACAACACAAACAGCCAAGGAAATACTGTGGAGTCCTGTTACTATGAGAGTTCATAATAAGCACAAAAAATTGTCATAATTACGAGTTGTCGTAGTAACCAAATGTTTACATAAACAAGCAATTTTTTAGGTTATTGACATGATATATGGGATGGGAATAATAATAGTACAGTTTATTTTGGTTAGTATATATCTGCTATCATAAAGCAGACTGCCAAAAATGATACACATGTGTACTGTATACTGTATGATGTTTAGTACATTATCCCAACTGAATACGTGCAGTATATTTATCCATTCTTACATCAATTTTGCCAAAATTAAAACTTATGGTTAAGAAATCAAAACACGTAAGTAAAAAATTACACAAGAAGCTTATGAACTTATTCGGGTTATGCCTAAAATTTCAACTCTAGGCATTAAAAAAGTTATCCAATGCATTGCTGTGATCGGACAAACCTACTGTGTTCAAGCAACAACTCTAGTAGGTAAAGTTTTGTAAACATGACTTCTTGCAGTATAGCATACACATTAATAATTATAGCAGTGAGTTTGAAACTGATTCTGCAGTGCCGTTCATTATCAAAATAAATACGGTACAAGATGCATGCAAGTGGTGCAGTCCCCTAAATGGGCTGCATTCGTTTTCGTGTAGTACCAAGATGGCGTCCATAATAATTGAGGTCAAGCAAGTCACTGCAGCATTGCCAGATGTAACACCGTTGCCATATCTCACGCTATGCACAATACGCCAATAAATAGTGATTCTCGTGTGTGCTATTTATTAGGTTTATTTATGATTTAAAATAAATGCTAACTTTTGCGCAGTATGTTGATACTTCTCAATCGCTCATTTCTACGAAAGTTCTTATGACGATACCACTTGTAATTACCGAACATTTTTACAATGAGCTGCATACACAAACTGAATGTGTAGTACAAAACACTCGTAATTACGAGTGTATCATAATATTCTGTACTCGTAGTAGTGATATTATGCTGTATAAATAGTTATAACTGATAGCCCAACATTTGTAGCCACTGCTGTTCTGAAAATATTGTGACTTCATGATCATTTCACGTCACCAGCGATAAAGACCACAATGTTTTAAGTGCTGACCATAATCTCTTGCACACAAAATTTGTCCAAGTTACAAATTGTTCTAACATTTAATGCAACAGTAATTTAAAATAAAGAACTCATTGTGTGGATGTGCAAGTTTCAATAGTTGGTACGACTGCTTCACTATTTTTCACATTGCGTCAGGCCTCGTACCCACATTTCTGTTGCTCTACAGCACACAGTGTATTATCTCGATGCAACTGCACTAGTGCGGTCAGTCTTTGACAACTTCAGTTTATATTTTTGTTTTGTTATAAAATTGCTCAGTTATAATTAAAATGCCCTATTTTATGATTGTGTTTAAGAACATCAGTTTAAATAAGGAAGCTTGTAATTTAAAAAAATATATATTGGTAACCTTGTAACTGATTTTTTATAATAAGAAAGAGTGTATGTTTTCATTATTGTGTACATACTTGTAGTTCTAGTTCTAGATTCTGAGGCTACATTTGCCACACATAGTTTTGATAAAGTAAAAATTGAACAGACACATAGTATTCAAAATAATTTCACAACACCAGAAGATATTTACCTATTCGAATCCTTGGAGACGTCAAGAAATCAGTCATGGTAATCCCTAAATAACACGAAATATGTTATTTTCAAAATGAAACTCGCCTTAAAATTTTGCCTCTATGTACTGTATTACTAATGTGCCGGAAATGGAAAAGGGGCTCATTTATTGTACACCTTCCTATACCAGTAACCAGACTTGGTATCGCAATTTAAAAAATGTGTCTGGCAATAGGCAACATGCATGTTTTTTTGTAATTGCTGTTTTTCAAAAGTTTTTATACTAATAGGTATCATACCTGCAAAGTCTTACGGCTGTAAAATTTCTCTTAAGTAAGTTAGAACCTAATGAAATTAGTAGTTCGATTTGAATGCCCGCGAAAACATGCTTCGGCCGGTCGATCCCGTCGTGACGTCACTACCCAGGCACGAGTCAGTCCACTCCGCGTATCCATCACTTGCGCGTTTCATGACAGAAAATGGATACAAATACGGAAAATTACAAAAAATCAATAACATCAAGAAACTGTAAATGGTGCAATGTGCCTAGGTGCTCGAATGAATACATCTGAAAATACAACAAATAGCCTAAGATGTTCATTTAATAGTCATAGGACATGGACAGGAGGAAGAAATGGTTCACAGCAATCAGGCGGGATTACAGTGATGTCTCAGAAAAATTCTGTATTTATGTGTGTGAAGACAGTTTCGATGTAAGTAAATGAATGTTAAAATGCCTGTGTTATATTTATTATAATGTGCCGAGAGTAATAGGTATTACACCTGCATCATTATCCTATATTTTTCTGGTTGTGTTTTGTTTAGTCTTATAGTTTCGTGATTTATTAGTGAAAATCTCTATACATATGTATTTTCCCGGAGCACCAAATAATAAAGTAAACATATTATTTAACATATAAGCATAAGCATTGTTGGCCCTCCTATAAGCTATTTGCCTACGGTTTATTTAAGATTTTTCGCGAAATACTTTTTATGGACCCTATCAATGAGCGGAAGCAGCTGTGACAAATACCGTATTTACCCGAAAATAAGACGACTCTGAACATCAGACGACCCCTACCATTTCACTTGGGTCAAATGGAACAAAAAACTTTTTTCCAATGAATTGAAAATGCCAGAAAAATTTGGATAGTTAGTATTTAAACATAAATTTTGTTATATTTTATTGCCTAAGTAGAAGAAATACGATTTCCAGCCATCAGACATGCCTAAAATTGGATTAAGTCTACTTGTTGAAAATAATTGACTATTTACATAAACCAAAACAAGTACACTTGATTTGAAATGGCAACTACATTTGTAATCAAAACACATTATGTAGTTAAATGTCTCGAAAATAAGACGACCCCCAGTTTTTGGGAAGCAAAAATTGGAATAAAACGTCATGTATACAGGTAAATATGGTGCATTTTGTTTAATAAATACAACGTTACTAAAATGCTCATTTTCATTTGAACGTATTGGGTAGCATTTATAAAACTGTGCCTACCGATTTTGTAGTAGACCACACCAAAACAATTTTGAGTGCCTACTTAACGCTACAACGGTTGTGAGAATTATTTGTAAACACAGACCTAAATAGTGGTCAATATTGTGAAATTGTTTGTGACCTTAGAAATATTTTACTGTGTAACTTAGTTCTTTTAAAGACGAAGAAAATCATATGGTGTTAGCTTAGGTTCTTCACTCCTGCGGTGCAACCACATAAATGCTACAGCATATTTACAGCCTCCTGTAAAAATTTTTATTCATCATTGTTGCTGTATAGTTTGTGCAATTTCCATATAAGGATCGCTACACAATATTAAACCACATAATACATATATGGGCTGAGTAACAATGTTCCTATACATACTACTTTTAAAAAGTATTGTTTACATAAATGTCTTTAATTACCTGAAGATGCTGCACAGCCTTCACATTCAACACTGTCACCAGGAATGTTGTTCTTTATTAATGAGGGCCTTTACTGTGTATAGCTTATTTTGTATTTTATGTTCGGGGCATATTTCACCAATAACAGTGCATAAATTACTTCTCTCTTCAGCTTCATATACCCTACAGCTGAATATCCATAGTAAACAATTTTTTTCTTGTAATTAAATATGACCAATTAAAAAAAAGTTATTTCTTTATTTTGAAATAATGCATGACGTAAAAAAACCTCAGGTTATCTAATGCAATGAAGTTGTTGACAATAAATTTTGTTATTACAACTTCAAATTATTATAACGGTTTATATTATTTTGTGTTTAAAGTAATATGAGATTTGTAATAAGAAATAGTAATTTTAATTAACATTTGCAATTTAATATTTCATGGTTTTTTTTTTTTTTTTTTCCAAAAATTAATTTAAAACAGTTATTCAGTAAACCAAATATTTTTTAATGTAGTTACGATAGAAGTATATAGTACACCTGCATTGTAGAGAAGAATTTATTACACTACCCACTAATTTTGCCTAAATGCTGAGGGACATGTTAGGCCTGATATTCTACGAACACCCTGCGAGCCATCACAAGTGCTGGTAGTATCCACCTGCCTTGACGGCCACGGAGACTCCGTCATCTTGGGGCCGCTCCTTATCAAATGTGCGAGGCTTGAAATACAAACTGATGTTCGTTTATATATCTTGTACAGCTTCATATTACACACTATTACGTGAAACTAGATTATAATTGTGTGGCAACACGGAACGACAAGCAATGTTATCAGAAGTTATGCAGTAAAAAATTTGATTACCGTAGTATTTTCTGACATGTTCAGATTTTAATATGCGATTACTGTATACAAGTAAATATATATTTAATATAAACGTAGATTGTTATTTAGGCCGTACATGTAACAGTACTGCTAAGGATTGCAAGTGTAAGCTTTCAACTCGACACGTACCTTTGTAATTTAACAGCTTTTGTTTCTGCACCGTCATAGTAATTTGAGATAAAATAATTTAATACCATGACACTATCAACTTGCTGTAAGTTCCGACTGTGCTTGTCGTTATCCTTTTGTTCAAAAGAAGGCTAACTGCACGAGTTGTAGCCTGGTCGTGTTTGACAACCTGCCGGCCATCAACTGTATACCTGGCATCGGCGGAGTGAGCCGTGCCTGGGCAGTGACGTCAGGCCATTGCTGGAGCGCTTCACTGTCACGTGATAATCGCCGCGTAACTCGCTACTTTTAATTGAAAATAACTTGCTCTGCACTGAATTTTATGCAAAAAACGATGTGTACATACTCTTACAGTTGTGTGAGAATACACCCCCTGCAATATAAACAATATTTGTCACATAGGCATGTTGCACATTGCCGGCTCGCTACACACACTGCCCAAGAGCATGTTTGTTCACATTATATTCATGTCTAAAGCTCATTTTTATATATACATTCAGTGACGAACTATTAATTTATTACTTTATGTGGTTATAGTCTTGAATAGTAGTACAGTATTTGCTCACATATTCGCTATTTGTTTTTGACCAAATTTTTGGCCCGAAAAATGGGGTGTGGCCATTATATGTTTAGAAAACACCATTTTTCCTTTAAGATTTTTTTGGTGTAATTTTTTCCATATTTATTTTGCGTGACATCTTTTCCAAAATTAAAGAAAATATTTCTGGCGTGCATGGTAACATTGGAAAAAGACTAGAAAATCTCATTAATCTTTTCATTTGCATCACTAATTATTATGTTGGCCTGTTGAAGCAAATATGAGGATTTTTGTTATATACTTCTGGAAGCCTTTTAAAGTAATGGTGCGGGCATTATGGGATGGCGATCATTGTGCGAGTAAATACTCTGCTGTAATTAAATCACTCTTGCTGAATGTCAAAACATTGTGGCATGCTGTACTATCACTGGGGAGCATGTTTCTTGCCTCTTTTACAGACGGTAGAGTTGGCCCCATTTTTTTATTCTTTTGTTGCGGTGGAATGTGACACTATCCTCCGAATAAAATTGTCACCTTCTCTCTCCTATCTCTGGCCGTGGTTGGCTATCATCTGCCTTGCACGAAACAAAGGTGGCTTTTAGTAGAAGAAAGAGAAACACAAATATTCTGGAAGTTTTTTTTTTTTCCACAAAATTATAGGCCTTCGTTAAAATAATTTTTTGTTGTCTCTTCCGCCAGCCGCAAACATTTATTTCAGCTGTGTCAAATTGTGGAACCGAGGAAGCTGTCTTGGCCAGAGAAAATGTCACGTTGGATACTATGACTTGCACTGACACATGGTCCCCTCTTAATATTTTAAAACTTATATTTGAATTTAAATTTCTCCAATTTTTGTAACTGTTCCACCTTAAGTCAATTTACTAGACAATTTTTTTTGTTTGTTTTTAAAGCTCAGTGATGGTAAATATATTAAGTATATTGTGAATTTATATTGCTGTATCCAACATAATACGTACATCATTAGTGACAGTAGTCACTGAATTAAATTTAAGAAACTAAAATTTAACTTTTAATGATAATTTTTTTTTATTTGTTTCCTAAGTGTTTGGACTCAGTTTAATCATAATTAAATTTTTGTGCATTTTAGTTAAACAATTTTTTATTTTGTAGTATTTTGCCTGGCTTTTTAATTTAAAAACATCCTTTGGTTGCAAGTGAGTTTTGCTCTGGTCTCAAGAGTCACAGTTTGAAGAGTGGCTTTGAAGGCACATTCCAAGGTATGTGCTGGATAAAGCAGTTGAAGTTAAATTTTTGAAGTTTTTGTGTAACCATTTTTAGAAAAACTTATATAAAACTTTTGTGATAACGACAAACTACTAATCTCCAAAGTTTATAAAGAAATAATTGGCAAAGCAATTTAAAAAAATGTATATTGACACTTAATACATATAAAAAAGCAAAAGGACTTTTCATGGGGAAATCATAGACATTTCTTTGAATAGCTAATGATGCAGAAATTTCGCCTCCAAAGTTTCATTAATGTGTTTTACTTTTTCTTAAAATGGCTATACAAAAATGTTAACGTTTGCAACTAATTACAGGAAAAATGTTGTACGTACTATGTGAAAATTTTACTACTTAGAGATGATGATAATTCTACATAAATAAAAAGTAACGTGTTTGAAAGTATCCAACGCCATTAACAAAGACAGATATAAGAGTCTATCGTGAGGTGCCAGAGATAAGAGTGCTAAGGCTGGCATAGGAATGGTAGATGGGCGGTGGGTTATTCTAGATACTCTCTTTTATACCTCTTATGATTTTTTTCATTTATGTGTGTTGTGAGTAGCCTGCCATTTTCGCACATTGCGGCACATTCATTGCAACTCGTACCTGCTGCACTTATTAACTGATATTCACTGTTTTTTTATATCATGGCTTGCCTGTTAGAGAGTTGTAACCCTACAAACCATGTTCTTGATCATAGGAGACTTACAGACTTATTTTTAATAAGTAATTTTAATGTGATTTTTTAATAGTTTGTGAGAATGGCCTCCAGTACTCATAAATTATGGATTGGTCTAAATATTAAACCATAACAGCATTTTATTCTGTTTGTTTATTTTTGATAGAGGGTGTAATAGTATGTAGTGGTTCTGTAACGTATGACGTTTGTTTTATAGGAGCAGCGTGGACGACAGCCAGAGGTACAGTAACGACGACCTCTACAAGCCTCGTCCCTTGTTCAGCCACGGCTCACGAAGGAACCGACATAACAGCGAGGAACAAGGTAAGTACCGTTGCAAGACTGCAACTTGTAGGAAATTAAAAGACCTTAGTGTTCATGTTTTGTATGACAGTTTGAGCTGTAGTTACGTGACTTGTATATATCATATTGGCCTGAATATAAGACGACCTATAAAAATAAGACAACACTTTATTTTACAAATTGCTGAATGATAAAATTAATTGTTAATGAATGCAGTGTAACCCTGATTTTATGAGGCCTCGTGGTGCCCAATATTGACCTCGTAAAATTGAGTACTTGTAAAATGGGTGTTAGGCTTCATAGTGCCAGTGAATAAAATTGTAAAATTGCTGCATTGTAAAATTGATTACTCGTACAATCAGGGGTCTATTATTGTATATGACTACTTTTACCGCCTGTTACTGTAAAACCTGTTCTCTTCAGTATTTTTGCAATAATTGTATTTAATGTGAGCGGAAAAACAGAAAGTAATAGTAAAGTTTAGTAAGTATCTTGCTGCCGCAGTTTCTATTATTTTCGTTGTGTATTTTATGACTATTGAAACACGCTTCATAATTACGTACGTTTATTTACATTTTTATAGCCTACCATTGTACAGAAAGCCCTGATGTAACGAACTTGGGAATAACGAAAATAGCCATTTAACGAAAGGATTTTTCGGAACCGTCAAAAATAACCAAAAATACATGAAGTAACTACCGTATTTACTCGCATAATCGTTGCCATCGCATAATCGTCGCACCCTAATTTATTGATGGCGACTGAGGCGCGATCGGCCGGTATGCCGCTCACGCACGAGTTAATACGGGTGCAATAAGTGGAATAGCCTGCTTTGATGTAGCGTGTGATCCAGGTTTCACCAAATAGTCGCTTATCGTTGGTCCAACCTTGAGTGGCATGTCCTAATTGGCCGTGTCGGTGTGGGAGGAAGGAATGTGAGTGTGTGGAAGAGATGCTGTGACACCATTATTTTATATCTTTTGCGTTGGAGTGGAAAGTATTGGTAATTGCAGTATGTGAGAAAGTTTATTTTGTAAGAATATGGGTAAATACAATTTCTATACTGCCACTTTCAAGTTGCGCGTAATTGCATTTGCTGAAGAGCACGGAAATCGGCCTGCGGAAAGGGAATTTTCAGGAAGTGAAAAACTTATTCTTGACTGGCGAAAACAAAGTGACAACTTGAAGAACACAAGTTCATCTAGGCAAGCTTACCGAGGGCCTAAGCGTGTGAAGTTTCCTGAAGTGGATACGCAAATGAATGAGTACATTCGTGAGTTACGGAACAAAGTGTGCAGTGTTTCTCTAGAAATGATCACGCGCAAGGGTAGAGACAAAGCACGTGCGTAGACGGATCTGATGCTTCAGAATCTATGTAGTTCAGACAATGAATTTCTAAAACACATGCAGTCTGAACTGCATTGTAAATAAATATTAGGTACTGTATGTGTACCATGTACCTAGATATTTTTTCAAGTGATTTAGTAAAAATTTTCACAAAAAAAAATTTTTTGACAATTTTTTCTCACATAATGGTCGCACCTCACTTTTTTTCATCAAGGTGCGACTATTATGCGAGTAAATAGTAAATACGGTAAGTAACTTTGATAAAATAAAATATAAATTGTAGTGTTGAGTCTACAGTGTTAAAATATGTCTACTGGACGCAGTATTTTTTTTTCTGCGTAGATAGACTTAAACCATCTGTCGAGAAACGAAAAAAATTTGTTAAAATTAGTTGAAATCTTTGGCTGTGAGAGTGACTTTGAGTTTGAGCTGAGTGCACACGGCTGAGTGAGCGGCGCGTTGCCCTGTTGCATAACAAGCACGCGCCTAGATCCTCTTCCTGGCAGCTGGCGAGTGAACGAGCATCTGGATACAGAGTCCACACAGTGTGGTAGCAGACTGCATGGATACTAATTCACAGTACTTCTTTGGGTCTCCGTCAGAATGCGCTACCGTGCAGCGTGCTCTTCTGATTAATTCTTTTACCGACAGAATGCAGTAGTGTCCAGAGTAATTATATTCTGTCATGTCCCATGATAAAACCAGCGTATTTATAAAAAAATACAATATTATATTATTTATGCAGACTTTGTGCAACAAATTTACTAACATAATTAAGATCTTTCGCTGATGCTAAAAAATGCTCGAGTGCAAAGTATTTTTAGTGGGCAGTAACCAGTTTGTTGCACGAGTGCGGCGGCCTGTAAGTTATAATGGCTGGCGTCGCACGTATGTATTTATTTATTATTTTACAGTTTTCTCGCAAACATTTATTTCAGTTTCCATTGTAAATTGTTTTTTTTATGGAAATTACCCACTTTTTCTTGGAGGAGCAGGAGGGAGATGGAAAGAAAAACGACTCGACGGTGTTTATCATCACTTCTCACTTTTTGATGACGTGTGCTGGTGGCCTACCTCATCAGGCATGCGGTCGACGTGTGTTCCACTGAAAGTTTTTAAAGTTTTTTGCTGAAGTTTTTTTCTTTTACGGTTGCGGCTTGTCTTTCAATGGTAACTGCGCTATGTTATTGTTATGGTCTATCAGACTTTTTTAAATTACCTTCATTTCCGATGAAACATACCCGAGGATTTAACTTTTTTTGGGGTGGGGAGGGTGTAAAAAAATATATAAAGCCGGATTTAACAAAACATTTATTTAGAGAAATCATTTTCGGTTCCAAGGCATTTAGTTAAATCTGGGTTCTTATGTCTTTATTTTTGTAAATCACATTCTGTTTTAATTTACCATAAGACAAAGCAATTAATGCGTCTTCTCTGAAGGTTGTTTATGAAACACGTATCCGAAAGAACTTCATTGTAGATAGACAGGAACGTAATCACAGCAGTACTAAATGGCAGCGAGAAGTCGACAGCAGCATTGTAATTCGTGTATCACTCACCGTAACTTCTGATCAGATCAACAACAGCGCAATGAAATACTTGGTACCCCTGGAGTTCCAAATCAGATGTTACTGTGTTTCTCCATGTGTGTGATGCTAATGAAATAAGGGAAGGTCAGTTTGTTTACAGTTTAATATATGTACTATTAAAATTTGAAATGGTTTTAACATTTGTCGCAATAGTTTTAAATGAAAGTGACAAAAATTTGTGAATGTTACTGCGTAATGCTGTGAAATATCAGTCCTTATATAATTTAGATTATTTATA
This sequence comes from Medauroidea extradentata, assembly GCA_003012365.1. Taxonomy (NCBI): domain Eukaryota; kingdom Metazoa; phylum Arthropoda; class Insecta; order Phasmatodea; family Phasmatidae; genus Medauroidea; species Medauroidea extradentata. The sequence continues at coordinate 15,788 of PNEQ01050152.1, forward strand.
TGTGTTTTGAAAATGTAACCCTAAATAATACGCTAAAATACAATTATATGATAACCCCCATAATTTTAAATTATGTGCTTGTGTTGCAAAAAGGTGTAGTCTTATATTCAGGCTGAATCCTGAAATGAGCACGGTAGTAGTGAGAACACTGTTATAATGTGGTCTTTTTTTAGGTACCGTCAAAAAATCACAAAAACATTATTGTGGGATAGTGAGATGCAGATTTTTGTTATTCATCTGCCGTAGCCTCACAACCCCTAGCTCATCTTTCCCTTTTCCCCAACACTTTCTACCACAGTCGTGGGACACTTTCTTGCCCTTTGCTGTCACACGTTTTCCACAAGACGTAGCAAGTGTGTTGCTCTGAAAAAAATTCTGACTTTTCAGGATTGCTACAGGTGTGGAAAACAGAGACGACCTGGAAATATTTAAGTAAACTTCTTTTGGTAACATGAAATTCAAATACGTAATAGAAACTTTCTAATAAATCATGCTGTAATGTTACATTGAATATTGATGTATCAACAGTGTAGGGAATACATACACGGCTACCTGAATTGTTTGTGATCGGATTCTTCTGATCACCTGTTTTGACTGTATACTCTGTTAAGCTGTGTTTGTGCATAATTTAACATACTGTACATCGTAAAGATAGAAGCTGTATGTAATTTACAATATTGACTATCAAATGCTACACAACTATTCGTCGTCATCGTCCAATGCTGCTTTAAGCCTACGGCCGGGTCAGCCTGATAAAACACCACCATGTTCCTCTCTCTGTCCTCCCACCACTCTTCTTCTATCACTGTCTCCCAGTCAGCTCCTCTTCTTTCACTCCTTTCTTATACAGCTACCTATTAATTCAATAAAAATAAATGGATCTTAGCACTGCAGGCAAAAAATACATACATCTTTAACTTCTGCGGTAGACAAAGAGAAGGTGGAAAATGGCCACTGGGCTACTAATTACGGAAACATGTAGTCAGAGATGCACATGTACATACAAAATCGTACTTATAGGTAGGAGAATACAAAACACAGATGGACAACATATTTTTCGCGCGGTCGCACAGTCGCGACGTTTTGCTGGCCAAGGCAGCTTCCTCTGTCGGCGAGTGTGTAATTACCTTCCACCCATCGTGACTGTGCAACCATGTGTTGTCGATCTGTTTTGTGTTGTCGTACTTATAAGTACTTGTACATCTCTGTCTACATGTTATACTGCAGTAACTAATAGAGTACTGTACTTATTTTCAGCTGTTCACTACTGTATATTATGGTAGCGAAACATGCGAACACAATCAAACTGTCATATTTGCAAACAGCAGAGCAACCTAATGGTTTCATACTTGGTTTAAAAATACATTTTTGCAAGTTTAATGTATTCACCATTTTTATGCAAATTTTTTTGGTAATTTTTATTTCACGAAAAAGGCTGGAAATTCTTAATTTTCATCGGGAAAGTCCTGATGTTTTGTAGCAACCCTCCTTTTCTTTCTTTCCTATTTTAAGCATTTCTATAGTCATTCACAGTCGTTGTTCTTTTCACCGTGCTTGTTTTCATAGCATTTAGATTTTGTGCTTTTATTTATTGACTACGATTTTGAATATAGACATTTTGTGTCATTGCAATTAAGCACCTGCGTACACTATTTATTTGAATTTTAAATCCTTTCTTCTTTGCTACACGTTACTGTACAGTATTTTTTTAGGACAATTAAAATTTGTATTCATGTCTAGAAAGCGTGTTCTAATGGAGTACAGTACAGTCCCATTTTAGCGAGGTTTATAGTTCCGGCTTCGGTTCTCGCTGTAGCAGTGTTTTCTTGCTGTTACAGAGTAGGGTCAATTTTAATCCACAATTCCTTGAAAATTGCATTAAAACTATGTTAAAATTTTTGAAAAGAAAATTACATGTTTAATTAACTGATACATAGTTTATTTAAGCAAGTAGGCATGTACTGTTTACTATGATACCCAAAAAGTACATTGATTGTGTAAAAATGTGCTGAAAACCTAACTGTGCGTCTCAATCACCGTAGTGTTGTCCCGCAATTAATCACTCGGCCGCTAACGCAGCTTCTTGCTGTGTTGCAGGTTGATGGCCGCAGCATTGCACAATCACCTCAAACTAAATAAAAAAATAATATCTACTTAATTCACAAAACATTATTCCAAAATATTTTTATGATTAAAATATCATTGCACCTCTTCCATGGACAGATTCGACATGGGTAGAAACAATTACTGACTACACATCATAAGTCACAAAAGTTGCAAGTTGATATGTAAGTGATCAGACTAGGTAATAAGCTAATTTTGTTATTTCTTGTCTCTAACATAAAGGGGGGCCACAGTGGTCGAGGGGTCAGACCTCTCGCTTCCCACCAAGGTGATTCGGGTTTGGTTCCCGGCAGGGTCGTTCCCCGGATTTTCGCATATGGGAATTGTGCAGGAGGATGCAGTTTGGTCACCGGGTTTTTTCGGGGATCTCCCGTTTCCCTTGCCCTTTCATTCCGGCTCTGCTCCATACTTACATCATGTCACCCCTCACCAGCGCTGAAGATCTCAATGTTAAGCGCTGAACAAAACCTTTACTCACTCTAAGATACAAGACATGTTACAATTACAATAGAATCCCTTTTTTACATCCCCCATTTTTTACTCTCTCCCTCATTTTACACCTAGTATTTTTTGTGGTCCCATTAACTACTTTTACAGTAGAAATTACCTTTTCTTATACTTTCCTGGATTTTATGTAATTTTTTAAGTCACTTGAGAAGTGTTAAAAATGGGTTCCACAATTTCCTATTAATTTATAAAACCATGTGAGTTATTAACGAGATCATTTATTTGGTTAAAAAGGGTGGCAGTATTTTTGCCTAGGATATGACACCCTAATTATTTTACGAAATGTTTCACAAATTACAAGTATTTAGTAAAATAAAGTGCACAAAATTTTTTGGTAAATAATTGAGAATGCATGGTTTAAGAAGGCTTACTCAACCAGAAAATGTTGAGAAAACGTGATGAAAAGTACTTTTGTTGTGAATTGTACTTTTTAAGTAGACAAAAACTCTGTGGTATGCCACTGCAAGAAAACATAGGAATCAGTGAGTAAAACATAATTTTTGTTTAATGCGGAATTGAAATGGAAAGTGATAAAGAAACTCGGAAAACCAAAATGTATGAAACGGTTCACAAATTTGATGTGACTGAGTGTAATATGTGTTGCTGGCATAAAGACTGTGACTATAAAGTAATAAGTCTTGAAATAAAATGTAGAAATGTTTTTAACAGATGTTTTCACACACGTTAGCCTTGCACGAGTGAGGAATAATGGTTAGCGGGGTAGCTGGGCAGATGGGCAACTGCACAACGCTCACTAGTTGGCAGCATCACATGCATGACATCATCTCATCTGCATTCTGACTAGCCTTTTCCTGCCCTCACTCCTGGCTATCTGCGACTTGCGACATCCACAGTCGGCCATGTGTTCAGAAGTGAGATTTAGGAAGGAAGCCGAGTCAGGCTACCAGCTGTCAGGGCTGTTGGTAAACAAACCACAACTAACTGTTCATGTTTATTCCTTCTGTCTTTACTATAAACAGTGGTCACAATATGTACTATGGAGTAGAATGATGCAATTAAAATATACAAATACAGTGAAATCTGAGTATATAGTACTTAAATTTAAAGTGCATACTTCTCATTTTAAAGTACGTTTATGAAAACACCTACAGAGAGTTCAGTATAATGTATTTTCAGTATTACCTAACTGTAAAAATTCAAGTTCACTTCGTGTACTTTGTAATGAGATTTCCTTAATAACCTTTCTTTTTGCATTGCTGTGCAAATTTATTTCAAATTTTGATGGCTCAGTAGTTGATCTCATATTATCTGCCTGAAAATAAACGATGTACGTAAATGTTTAGTTTGCAATTTTTTGATGGTTCCATGGAAATACTTAATTATAACAGAATTCTCACTGTTGCGGCTTTCTACTTTATTAGACCTGGTGATAGTTGATGCACTCCAAGACCAGGTAATTTTATACTTTCTTTTTGTGTTAGTTTTATAATCAATAAATGTTGCAGTACAGTACATAGCTTCTGAGTCGCAGATCTGTGAACCTTGATAAACATGCAGTGGTGTTCCATGGGAAACAGTTTGTAAGCAGCTGGTATTACAGTGTGCCCATCAGTTGAGTTTAGTGACACCTTGTTAATATAGAAATAATAAATACAAGGAGGTATTCTTTCATTTCGGATGAGGATAAATTGAAAGTTCATTTATTTATTTTCATGCTGAATAGAAATTTTGTTTTCATACGAAACTGTGGAATATCTGGTCCACTGAAAAAAATAAATAAATCATGGTAGTGAATTAAATAGCCAGGTATGAATTGCAGAGATTTTTTTATAGTTACTGCAGACATGTTAATAAAAACCTAATTATGTACACACTGCAAGAAATTTAGGTCTCCTGAAATACTGTTATGTATTAATACTGTTTTTTCTAATATTGATTTTTAAGTCTTGTAAGGGTACTGTGAGGCGGTCCACCCACCACTTAGGCCTTTATTATTAAATTTCATGTCTTGTTTTTATTTTATTTATTTCCTTATGTTTGGTTTATTGAATTTGCTATTACCTATTTAATTATTTTGAGGTATTGTTTACAGGAGTTTGGTATTTTGTCTGTATCAGTTTTGAAATTGTTCGATTTTATATTTAATTTGGTTTGTTTACGCTGAGGCAACTTTGTGTTTTAATTTAAATTTAATATTGTCACTTGCAGCTTACTTATTATTGTAACTCAGGGCTGGGTGTATTGTTGGCAAGTGTAGTTGGATGGCACAGGTGTGCCTACCCAGTTCCTGTAATCACTATATTTAGATTTTACCGTTTTTCTAATACTTTTACTTTTCACGAAGTGCACATACGCCCGCCGCTAGTTGAGTGTGCGAGAGAGATGGTAATATGTTTGCGCGGGCTGGCTTGAGCCAACGGAAGGACATGCAGTTCAAATTTATAAAAAATTATGCTGTAAGTTATTATACAATTACGGTATGGTTTTCAAAGCTATATTTTCACTTTACAGGTTGTTTAAATGTATAAAGTTTGTAATTTATTATATTTAATTTAGCATTAATTTTCCGTTACTTTTTTACCTTGGTGCGCTGGGTGGCCGCTAGAGGCGCTGCAGGGAGAGAGCAAGCTTCGCGGGGTTGGCCATGTTTACTTGTTGCTCGAGCATGGAGCGAGATGGTTGTGTGGGACTTGTTGTCTAGTCGTGAGCGAGGATGGATGTTTGGAGCGGTGCGTGGGCTGTGTGGGAGAGAGGTGGCCGAGCAGGCATGAGTATTCTATAGTCAAATGAAATTTTTCAGTGCTTTAGTCACTGAGTGGATGGCTCGTGCGTTAGCGAGTATGGTGTGATTGCGATGTCGTGGCTTGTTTTAGTTTTTTCAAACTTTGTTTAAATTCAAGTTTTAGGGGTTGAGCTGTTCTCTCCCGGGAAGCGTCAGGCTGATGTTTTGGAACTGTTATGATTGAAATCTAAAACTTTCAGTATGTAAGGCTAATTTTTTAAAGGGTTGTTTGAATAGTCACGCCAACAAGTTTTTTAATATTTTGAGTAGACTGCTGCAAGTGGATCCTTAAGGACCACTGTACAATCACCTTTGGCCACTACTAGTAATGTAAGTAACATCATCTTTACGTCAGCCGACCCGTCACATTAATGGTGCCGTGACCAGGATGTGCGGTCAATGATTACGGCAAAGTATCTAGCTTCATTCAGCCGACGCGTCACAGTACATGTTATAAAACGGTTTTGTTTTAATATTTAGTTTTTTTTTATTTTATTTTATTTTAAAAAAAAGAAAAATGCTACATGGTAAAATAATTTTTCATCACATTGGTATGACAGTTTTACTATATTAGCTTACTTTTAGGATTTGAAAAATAATATTTGAAAAACCCTTAGCACTTACAAAGGTTTAACTAGTGGAAATTTATCTTATGCTCAGCAAACGTTTATGTTCTGTTCCACATATAGTATCAGAATTTTTAAAAGAAGACTTTCATGGAGGGCAAGAAGGGGCTTTCTCTGTGCTGTTTTTGCACCGCAAAATAATGTCGTGTACAGTATTTTGTCGCAAATATTTTCATCTCCAATTTAACCCAGGATTCACGTGGTCTGCTTATTATATGGTGGTTTCTAGACAGCATACACACACATATACATATATAAATTTAAAATGTATTAAATCTTATGAATGAAATAAGGCCTCGTTAGAAGTATGTATACATAACTACTTATCGTGCCCGACGTAGTTACCTGCAAACAGAAGCCATGTCAAACATTAGTTAAAACTAGAGCATTGTGTGCCAGCGTGTGCACCTAGATCCTTGGTTTTTCATCCCTACATGATAACCTGTCAGCTGAACAAGCATCTAGTGACACACAGCGGCGTGGACTAAGATGGAGATTGTATTTCTGTGCTCAGTTAGAATGAGTTACTGTGCGGCACGCTGTACCAGTTTCATTACTGACAGACTGCAGCGATTTACATTGTGTTTAAGAGTTTCCTTCGAAAATATTGTAGCTGTCTATAGACCATTTAGATGAAAATAAAACTATTTTCACTGACATATATATGTCCACTAAAAACTAATTTAATGCCAAGTTCCTTGTATTTTTAGTGAGCAGTTAATGAGCATGGTTTACATATTACTATGGATTTGCATATCGTAATCATATTTTTAGTCACGTAATATTGCATTTTTTTTGCATAATTTTAACGTGATTTCCTAGGTTTTATTGTATTTGTAATCCATTTTAATTCTTGTTTTCTTTGTACATATTTTTTTTTGTTTTTGTGGTAATGCAACTAAACTATTTGAATTAGCTTTCAAAGCAATTTTCTCAACTTCATTTTATCACAATTTTCTTGGCTTTATTTTATCACTTTGGACTTGCGAGCGTGTTTGAAATCTGTTTTTAATGTAATTTTCGTTGAATTAGTTTAATGTTGTGGTCTTGTGTATGTATTTCAATCAGTTTTTACTACGATTTCCTAGCATAATTTTATCACAATATCTTTGACTTTATTTAATCGTAATTATCTTCACATTATTTTATCCCTTTTAACTCGTGAGCTAATTTTTTAATGAGTTTTTCTCAACTATTTTATTGTAGTTGTCTCAGAAACTAATTTTCATCAATTTTTGTTGCTATTTCTTTCATATTTCCGTAGAAATTTTAAATTTTAGTTGTGAAGTGGGAGTGAGAAGGAAGGGGAGGGTGTTGTGTACTTCTTACATGTTGTTGTTGCTCTTGTGATATAATGTGGCAGATGTGTGGTGTAACTTGGCAGATGCACACTTCAAGTGCCAAAGCTATTACAGTATAACCCTGTTATAATGTTTCTGAAGGGACTAAAAAAATGTTTACATTATAAATGGGAAAACATTATGAGGGTAAAATGCTATTATAAAGCAGTTTTAGGGACCAACTGAAGGTGGCATTATAGCCAGGAAAACATTATAAGTGGAACACTATAACAGGGTTCTACTGGTAAAAGTTTTTATGGCAGTTTTCCTTTATTTCACAACTGTGGCTTACTAATTAATGGTAACTGCAGTATACGTATAATATTTTTGCGTGCTAGAGAATATTTTTAAATAACCATAAATTATGACTTCTGACATTTTGTGTAAATGTTTTATCTTTTAAAAAGTAAATTTTTTTAATTTTTTGATAGGCCTGAGAATCGAGGTTATACTATAGTTTGGTTGATGTTGTGCATAAACAAATCAAGTGCTAATTTTTAGTTATCAGTGAAGCATGCTGTACGTTTTTCAGATTTGGAGCAGTCTTCCAAAAAGTATTCTAGTCCTCTAAAGTTGATATTTATGACTATAGGATATAGGATTAAAATGCTTTTTGTTAGACTGTTTCAAAACAGAAAAATAGTTTATACATGTCTTACAATTGGGGCTTGATTTGTTTATGCATAACACCATCCAATTGGCAACCATTGGGCTGCAGTTGTTTGAAGTGACAGTTGCAACTCTGTCAATATGTAGGAACCCTAACATCTTAATTCTTCTCTCTGCTTTTCTCCATTTATACGGTGGACTAGGCAGTCATGAAATTTCAGAGTCAGGTTAAACATTGAGAAAGAGGTACAGTAGTTCAACTGGTTTATGTGTGAATTACTAGACGTAGCTCCTTGGACCAGGGAAGCCAAGTGAAATCATCTTGGGTTAGGCTCGCCTTAAGTGGAACTGCACTCCCTTTCGTGCGTGTTTGAGCACGAGACTACCCATCGTGCAGCTGTGAAAAAAGGCACAAATGAGAGAAGCGCTCCGTGTAGTGATGTGAGTTTATATTGCCGGTGTGAACTGCCTGGCACTATCTACGTACGGTATCTTCGCTGTGATCCACTGCTGCTGACATAATGGCAGTCATCATAATAGGAACTGCGACGCTTACTCAAGGCAGCATTGTAGAGCTGTTTGCAGCATATCTATGAGACAGGGTATGGTTGTGTTCTCTTGCTGTAGAGAAGCAGGGTGCAGCTGTCATATAGGGGTCCAACCACCCACATCTTACCAAAGGTTGTTGGGTTTGATTTCTTGTGGGATTGCTCCCGGTTTTATCGAGCAGGAAACGAGACCGGTGTTGGCGTTGGCCAACGAGTTTTCTTGGGGCACTCTCTCATTCCCTGTATTTACATTTTGCTGTTGCTTCATCCATGCACATCTCATGTCATCTTCATCAGTATTCAAGACCTCAGTACCTTCAATATATAAACATACATTTGTGTACGTAACTGAGTTTACAGCATCACTCGATCATTATTGTATTGGGGTCTTCTGCTACACCTGTTGCCTGCACACTTTCACCTTCACGTGCCATTTCTATGCCATCTGCCAATAATTTCCATCTCTAACTTTGAGAAATTGTCCTTGGGGTCCAATCTGTGGCTCAGAACTCTCACACGCATGCTTTAACTTTTATCGAGACTAATTATATTATTTCTACTATTTCTACATCTTGTACCTGCTGTCTTCTACAAAAAAAACTGTCTGCATCTTCCTTCTGTCACAGCCTCTCGCCCTGTTGCTGTCATCACTGCCCGTCCCTCAGCCCGTAATGTAAATTTCGGTGCGCACGACAAACTGCCATGTTCCAACCGGGGTCCATGCAGCGACGGAGTACCTCGCAGTGCGCCGGCGTCCACGCTGAAGGCAACTGCGGAGTTCTCGCCCAGAGAGTCGACCTGTCACCTTCGACCACCCGGGCCCGTTGCCCCCTCCGGCCAGCACATGGGTGGAGCCTTGTCGCCGCAGGCCGGCGTCAACTCCAAACCATCACCTCGTGTTGCCCGCTGCACTGCGGCGACTGCCATGCCACCGCCTCTCGCCGTCTTTCTATCTCTGCCGCGCATTCAGTCGCGGCTCCTCACGTGCCGCCCAAGTCGTGGTGGAACCCGAGCTACACAATGATTCATTGTTAGCTCGTGTCGGGTGTCTGTGTAGCGCCAGTGTTAGTGTAGGGTGTTGGGTTGGTGTAAGCCATAATTTCATCATGTGCCTGGCACGTGTATATGTCTTGTCAGCCTGGGGGCCATAACCTTAAATTAGTTCAATTAGTGGGTTAGAATGATAAAGATTTTTTTGTGCTGCTGTTTTGGAGGCAGCATTTTGAAAAGGGCTGCTACTGAAATATGGTTATTCCATTAATCAGTATTGCAATTACGATATTCCTATATTCTCTGCAAAGTATGTAAACATTTATTTTATGTGCAGATAGTGTATCTATCCTTGTTTGTCATCTTTTACACTCATATCCACCACCACACTCTCTAGACAGAAATTTTGTACTCTTGGGGAAATATGTGTATGCCTGATGGAATGTGTTTTTTTCAACTTTGAAGCTAGCCACGTCACATACTTCAGCTCTTATAAACATTGTACTATTGTTACGAGTATCTACTAATTTGGAAAAAATGTCCAGTTAAGCTGAAACTGTACAGCTGTGCATTTAGTTTCAACGTCATAACAGAATACAGTGCTCAGCTTTGAGATTTTAGGTTAATGACTTGCCACTGACAGTTAACTGGCATTTGTAGTTTTAAAATCATTGTGGTTAATGTAAAGTTGGTGTATGTACCTTGTGCCAGAGTGGGTATCTTTATACCACCCACAATACATATTTGCTTCTATGCCATGTGATGACAGATTAATGATGTTAAAGAGCGTCCATACATAAATGAGACCTGAGCAATCGGCCGAAGAACGTACACTTTGAGCGACAGCTGAGTGTGTTGTGAACTGCGAAGGCACACTGAGGGTGGGAACCAAGGGGTGTCATTGACCAGAGGGGTGTATCTGTGAGTGTAGAAGAGAAAAAAAGGACAGAAAATAGGAAAACGCGCTTTGCCTTTAGTCAGTTTTTTTAATGCAGATAGGCATTCACAAAAGGACACATCTAGGTTACTGTAGTTAAATTATTTGTTTAATTGAAGAATATTTATCCTAAGGTAAATATATGGTGCAATATTACTACATTTCCCTGAAATTCAAATTTTTTTGTAGTCATATTGATATTGCAGTATCAAAACTTTGACCATTGTGACAGAGAGCTTTGGTTTTTGCTTAAAATAAGTTTTACTGTTGTAGGTATATTATTCTTTGAGAATTTAAAATAAACAATTATCCTAAAATTCTGCTAATTTATTAACTCGGCACGCTTCTGTACTGAATATATATAATTATTGTAATTGTTTTAAACTTCACGTTGCTATGAGTAGTCTTTTTTTCATCATGCAGCATATAATCAAATATTGTCAGGGTGCAAAGTTGAAAAAAATTGATAAAACCAAAATCTAATTTTAGCCATTGCCTTCCCAGTGTTACATTTGTAGAATCCAATTGAACACACCATCTTCACTCCGAAAGAAATTTTAAGACAACCTTCGTTTAAAGAAACAGGTACCGTAAATGTTACAGTGAAAAATGTTTTGTCATCTTTTTAAAGAAAATCCAATATTTTCTGTAGAGCTACTGCAATGTATAGCTTATGAGTTGAAGCTGAGTACAGTCTATACCATATAAGAATTTGATTATTTGACATTTATAAGAAAGTGGGACTATGTTAACAAAAACATTATGTGTCCTTCTGCAACCATGTGCTTTCCTGCTGACAATCAAAACATGACAACAGTTACGGTATGTGATTGCAATTAAATTCAGAATTCTTTTTTTTTTCTTTTGATTATTTTTTAGACCTCAGACATGTAATTTGTTTTCAATACTGTAACGTTAAATATAGACTTTTTTTTTGTACAAAATGGTTTTATTGCGTCGGTGCCATGAAAAAAACGTGTTTACATATAGGCCTACAATAAGAACCGAAAGTTTTGACCCACAAATTATGTTAAAATAAAAGGGCAGTGTCAATTTTTTTTCTGTAGTACTTTTCTCTGGATGGATTACCTGCTTCTTACTTTGCAACTGTTTTGTAGACATGCCAAGCTGCAGGGTCTTTTTCCAGATCCCGTCTTCTGAAACGCGTCTTAATGTCCCGTTGACGATTACAGGCAGGGTTTTTTAATCCTTGCATTGCAATATGTTTAATATATGCACATAATATTAAAATAACACTGTATAAGAATCACAAACACACGAGACACTCACACAATGGCCGTCCTTTGTTTTGATTACCGGTACAGGTCTGTTGATAATGGTGCGGTTGTTTGTAAAATAGTTATAGAATAGAAATACAGTGAACCCTCGATAACTCGGACTAAAAGGGGGGAGAAGCTGTCCGAGTTACGATTTGTCCGTGTTATCGAGGGGTGTCCGGGGAGGTGGGGTAATCAGTCATTAATCACAAGAAATGCGAAGAAATTAGTACGCTATCATTTCTACAAGCAAAAGAGGCTACAATAAATACTGTTTTGTACATAACTATCGTATCAAGTTACGGGAGGGCCGCCATGCAGTGGGAAAATTAACGTAACGTCGAGGACCATAAAAGAATGTCAAACAATGTGGCCAGTCAGATCTTTATTTATTTTTT
>PNEQ01050153.1:0-24058 GCA_003012365.1 Medauroidea extradentata
CTCGACTCTGCAGTGTATTACAGCCCTCGACTCTGCAGTGTATTACCGCCCTCGACTTGGACATTTCCTCTTTGTCACTCAACACGTACGCTGACAAGAGATCTACTATGTAACTTTATCAGTCCATTGTAAGATATTTATACAAAGACAGTTGCTGGGTAGCTATATTTACGACGGGAACTCGTATTATGTAACAGAAAATGGTGCCGTAATTGTTATTCAAAAGTCTCGCCCTTGTGACTGCCTTAATACAAAGATCGGGCTGGAGGTTGTTAACGAGTGAATGGTCATAAAAATGGCCGACATATTTATGTTGCGTTTTACTGTCCTCGTTGGAGAATAAATTTGAATGAAATGTGACTGGGAAGGAAGCAGAAGTACTTCGTTTAATATTCCCTTAAATATGTAATACGTTTCGTAAATTAGATATAGCTGTGTGCATATTACATGTCGTGTAGACGCAAACAACAAATTTAATGCAGCACGTGTGCTGCCATATCTCGTACGTGAAGTTTACTCTCTACTAGAGACGAATGTGTTACAGACGAATGAATATTTATTTTATAACATTTAACCGGAATTTTAAAGATCAAACGTGAGATGTACTGTAAAGTGAGGATACTTTGCACCGCAATGAGTAACTTTGCACCATTAAATTTATTTCGATCTGTGTTGGAAATTCGGGATAGTAGTCACTATAAAGTATCGTTTATTATTAAAGCTACGAATGGCGAAAACTTCAACAATTTGCGACTCTGCAAACATTCTCTTACAACAAAAGTATGGAGTGCAAAGTAACCGCGAAATTAGGCAAAGTTACCCCGTTTTACAGTGTTATTTTTATGAAACGTTAAGTAATTGGTAAGTTAAAACACGAAGTTATAAATGAAACTGCATATATTCCATATGGTAAATGAAATAAATCACGTATGTGGAGTGTACCAAGATGGCAGCTCAGGTGTCTGCAGCACTCTGAAGGATGACTTGAAATGGAACCTTACGAGGAAGTGCCAGAACGAGAAAGGTGGAATACGTGGCAGATCTCAGAGAAATATTACCACATGTGGCAATCAGGGCGAGAAAGGGGGGGGGGCAACCCCGGCGGGAAACAAACACAGATCACATTGGTGAAAGCCTGGTGATGTAGCCACTGCACAAACTACAGCCCTACTCGTACTGGTGTCTTTACTTTCACCTCCGAAATTTGTAATTATTATATTACTACCTAGCAATGCGAGGAGAAATGTATGTTGAACCGTACATCACACTAGTACTAACCCTATAACATTCTTTATATTAAAAAGTTCAAAAAACTTTAACAATTTGTCATCCTTACTATAACCTAAAGTACGTAGCTGCATTGAAAGAAAATGTACATGAGAGCTTGACTTCATTGATGTTCTGCGTTCATAAAATGTAGAGGTGTGTGGCTTTCTCAGAATAAGTGCAGCAGTGAAATAACAGACTTGAAGTGCAGTAGTTGTATGAGAGATGCAGTACGAGGTTACAATGCACTCTCACGTCTACAATGTCTCTGGTTACGTACCGTGTTATGACCACACTTGCTCATCACATCTCTGCTTCAAGGAACTCATCATTCAAATACACGCAATCTCATGGCTGTGATGTGTAGTGCTTGTGTTCCACACTTTGGGCCATCTTGCAACGACATTTCACTTACACGCAAATTATTTACGTCAATCATTTACATTATACGGTATGCCAATGTTAGATTTAAAATGTTCATGCTACGCGCTTGTAAAAATAACAAAATCCTTTTAACCAAATGTAAGGGAATGAAAAATACGTTAGTGAAATTAATTTCCAGTAATTACTTTTCCAAGTATACGAAAACGTACACAGCTTTTTTTTTCTGTACGTTGAGGTAGGCGAGATTTTCTTTAAATTAAAAAAAATCCTAAAAAACAATAAAAATTAGAACAATTTTACGAGATTTGTGACAGTAACTCCTTCTTTGTGTTGTTAATTTTATTATTTCGGTGTTTTTTATTATTATAAGTTCCATTAGCATGCAAAGTGTAACTGAGACAAACTTTATTTTTCAAAAACCAAAAAAATATTTTAGAAAATAAATTAACTTAGAGAAAACGAAATCACAAGTAATAGCTGCAAAGACTATCTCGTATATAAATAAAATAACTAAAATTTTATTCTAAAGAGGAGTAATAGCTAAGGTATTTCACAGTTACAAATTTTTCCAGGTTTAGTAAGAGTTTCTATATTTAATGTTTTAAATAATAGCGTACTACAACTTTCACATTTCTAGATAATTACTTCGTTCACACTATCTTAAATTTGGTGGAAAGTATGTAATACTGTATCATTCATCTACCTGCAAATATTGCAAGATAAATAATGCAGTTAGAGTATAACAATTTAAAACCAGTTAAATATTATGTTTGTTAAAAGTTCCGGTGTTCGCATTGAGTAATAAATAAGACAGCATGTTCTGATTCCCCGTGTAGCACGTAGTTACTATCTTCTCTAGTCTTGTGCCTTGTCGGCAGTGTTCTTAATCATTTTACGTCCAGTAATCTCCACAATATTTATATTTGACTCATGTCAAAGGTCACATTAGCGAAGGCATCGTCAGCTGTGTATCAAGCTAACTGCGGTGTTTGTCAATAATTTTTAAAATAATACCCGTAGTAGTCCCGACGTTTAAACCGGATATAACCGGCGGTATCACCCAAGCCTGCCGTACTTTACGGCTCAGTAACCTCTGCATTGAAATCGTTACCGAACTCTCACTTTAGCCCTGGTTGGCGCCAAAATCCCCGCCATTTCTCTGCAAGCTTTGGTTCAGTCGGGCCAATCAGGAGCCAACTTCCCACAATTGGCCCCGCCCCTCGAGGACAGCAACTTCCTGCCATTGCCGAATTTATTGCACAGTTATTTAATTTACTTTCGCTATACTCAGATAATTCCCTGCATTGTTTACTTAATGGTCAAAATTCCACATGTATGAATTAATTAACTATTTAACATTTTCATCTTAAAGACTTCCTGGCTTTTCTCTCTTCTTGCCCAGCAGCTGAGTGTGTGGTGGTAGGGGGGGGGGAAGTCACAGACACTAGCCATGCACCTGCTAGCTAGTTTCCACAAAGACGAAACATATAAATTATTATTTTTTCTCTATAAAATCTGGCGCTGTGATAAATACTTCATATAAGTTATTTAATCGCCATCCTGACATGATGGCGAAAAGAAATAACTGTCGCAAGACATATTTATGATTACATCAGGAATTGATCATTGAATAACACTTGGTGGCTATTAACTTTATTAATTGCAGTGGCAGCCATATGGCACATTACAAAATGCCAGTGTGTATCCCCGAATGTGAGGATCTAAAAACTGATTTTTTTTTAAAGACCTTCAAGTGCTATTTTCCTTAAATGTAGATAAAATCTTAGTCTAATAACGTAATACAAATTGTTTACTTGTAACCAACCCCTAGATAAATAAAATAATTAGCTTTATTAAACAGTTTGAGGTCAATCAACGATATATTAATTTAAATTTTTTAATGATTATATTTTTCAATGCGTTTCTGCTAAAGGAATGGTTGAATAAAGAAGTTCTGAAAATGTGGTCGCTGTTTACGACGTATGTAATAATGTAATTGCTGTATCTCGGGTTTAGATGTACGTGTGTACAGGAAGAAGACGTGGTTGCAGAAGGAAGCTAGGGAACAATGTGGTTGCAGGGTGAACCAGAGCGCTAGTGTGACCAGGAGCGCGCACCGCGGAGCTTGTTAGCGCTCCTAGCGGCGCTAATGAGAACCAGCCTGACCACAATCCCCTCCCTCTCTTTGCAAACACACTGCAAGTCGTTATATCCTCCCCTCCCTAGCTATGTAACCAGACCTTCCATCCTCTGCTTCCCCGCTCTGTCGCCTTGCTTGTATACTTTCCTCAATACACTGTCGCATTACAGCCATATTCTTCTCTTAAGAGTACGTGGGAAATAAATAGTTGCTAGAAACACCATTTAAAATATACACCGTTTTGAGAGTCAATAATATTAGCCAACCATATGAACAAATACGAATTTATTAAGGCGGTCGTTTGTCTGCCTTGTAGACAGCGTTGCAGCGTGCTAGCAAAATTGATTAATGTCAGAAACTTCTAAACAAGGTTTAGATGTGTGCATTTACTTAAAGAACAGACGCTTTAAACGATATCGAAAAGGTAGTTTCAAAACATCGCTTTAATTAAAAAGATCAAGATCCCTTAAAAATGGGTGAAAACAGTTGTTTGAAATATGTTATAACTAAAAACAAAAATAATAGGCCTACTAACTAGATTCCTGGAAAGTACATTGGAAATATTTATTGGACATTGCGCAAAACTTTCCACCAATAAGTATATGGCGTGAGCACTGAAAGTGTCAGTCAGGCGAGTGATCTACGATACCACTGCACGTTGTTTCAGTGTCTTGCAGTAGAGGTGATACCACACCAGATGAGCCTGTCAACATCGCCCTTGGCGCCGTGCCTCACACAAACACACGGCCACCAGGCACGTGCCTAGCACGTTATATGTTGCATCGCTAATTAAATATACGAAATATCGTCGTTAGCGATTGTTCTTCATTAACATCTTTATGAGATAAATTCTATAAGGACGACAACTGTCTATCGTTCATTTTCCGTCGCGTGAATATAGTCAGCCCCGCGACTATGTCTTTGGCGGGTGAGATTATTACCGTCAATAAATGCTTGTGATAATTATATTAAGGGGATTGGCACATATGTCTGCAATAAATAAAAAGTGGTGGGGATAGTTTATCTAGCAAAGTGCCCGATGTCGCGTCCCGTCCTCGTTGAGGCATGGCCGTACTTCACTCGAGGCGAATATAGGCAGCTCGGAATAAAGTGAGCACTGATGAAAACCGTGTTAAATGTTCTATTTTAAGCCAATTCTTATCTTTCCGCTCGTAACGGCTAACTCCGGGAAATATTTAACCTCTATGGACACGTCAGTAGATGTTTTCGCGTGTAAGATACAATGTGCAGTTGGTAGGAACCTATATTGTTAGATAAAAATATTACCTATTGCATAGAATATAAATATGTAGATTTCAGTTGACTTCATTTGTCTGCTATCGAATTTCAATAGGAAAATGCACGGAACTACATTCGGTAAATCGCTGCCAATCGTTAAAGTAAAAGGTAACTACTGTGAATGTTAATG
Organism: Medauroidea extradentata; assembly: GCA_003012365.1. Taxonomy (NCBI): domain Eukaryota; kingdom Metazoa; phylum Arthropoda; class Insecta; order Phasmatodea; family Phasmatidae; genus Medauroidea; species Medauroidea extradentata. The sequence continues at coordinate 5,220 of PNEQ01050153.1, forward strand.
TCTATGCAGTTAGGGCTACTGATTTTTTTCATAGGTTAAATCTAAAGTGCTGACATTATCTTGGATGACCTATTAACGTTGTGTGGAACCATATAAATCGCGTCGCAGTTCCTTCCTTGTCGCGAAAGAGGATAAAGTTACTTATTTGCAAATAACCGCGTGCCCTTCCTCCTCTCCGGACTCTCGTAAGCAAGTGTGTATAACTCAGTTGAACTCGTGGCTTCGTGTCTATTCCACAAGCGACTACCTTCCACGGGACTTAACAAGCTAGTCCCTTAAGGGGCTCCCTACCTGCGCAATGAAATGTGTTACAGCGAGTTGAGAATATTCATTTTTTGACGGAGCTATTTAAAGCTCATTATATTTGTACATATACAAGAAAAACACACACTTCACACTATGTTGCTGAAGTTTCAAAAATTATATTATTTTTGGGCCACTCGTAATGGCCGAAATTGGGTTTACCAGACTGCCGTATCTGTTAAAGCAACAACCGGATTCTAAAAACACAACAAATAGAAACATTCGCTAGACTTTCAACTAGTCTGCACATAAATAAAAGAATGTGGTCACCGCTTAATTTCCAGTAGGGAAAAGGATAATTGTTAAGTCCTTCATGCCAGCTGAGAAGCTTGCGTGAAGAGGCGACAATGTATTACATGCGTCGATCAATGGCAACCTTACCGCTCCTGCCACACCCACACACACATACACACACACACACACACACACACACCTAATCTAGTGAGGCTCCTTTAAGGGCATGGGCCCGAGTTTATTCGTAATTAATGTCCATTATTTTTTAAAACATAAATGGGAGCCGATATCGCAAAATCGCTTCGACACTTTGTTATGACGGATTTAAACTGCATACTCTAATTTTGTCAAATCAGAAGACTTCGAAATAGTTGCTAACTAGTTAACTAACAAAATTTTGTTTCAATTGATTAATTAGCTATACTCATCATAGTTTGTCTCGAAAAGTTATATTGCATAGTAAAACCAATTTGCAAAAAAAGTTACGAAGCAATTTTACGATATTGACTCTCGTATGGATTTAAAAGAAAAATAATTATCTCGTAAGCCGAGAAGCCCAAGCCCTTAAACATAGACGGCTATCTATATACGCGCGTACCCTCTTCAGGGCTTCGCAGGAGATTTTTTCATCATACAACTCTGCAAGCAACGCGTCTCTTGCACAGGCATAACGTCTGCACGACGTCCTACACGCGAGTGTCTATACTCATTATATCACTGCAAAGTAACCGTTTGTCTTCCTCGAGGTCCTGCCGGCGAATATCTTTAGCATACCCGCGACTAACTACTCACAAATATTCGCTCTACCCCGCGTCTCTAACTGGCCAATCACAGCCACGACTACTCTTCTTCAGGCCTTCTTCCTGGACTGTCTGATTGGTGCGGCCAATTTCTTCGCAGCTATGTTCCTAGCTCTTGCTGCAGTAGTACGGTGTGCCTGTAGCTACCAGTTACTAACGGTGTTTTATTGTCTACCGTGTCGTAGTGGCTCACAACGTAACTCACCTGGCCATGCAGCCGTGTCTTTAAGTAACGAAACTCGAGTTCTATGGTCTTTCAACTGTCTGTTGAAGCTCATCTGTGGTCCATGTACCACATGTCTTACTGTGCATTCCATAAGTAGTAGTAGACGCGAGCACTGGGGAGTACAACAGCAGTATCTGAGTAAGAACAAGCCTAGCACACGTCTCATGTGTGTAAGGCTTCGTGTACTCGCTTACAACTGTGGCTCAATTAAAAGAAGAAATATTTTATACTAGTAAGAAAACGTATTTTAGTTTTAGACATAACTTGTGACTGTATTTTACACGGAAGAAAGAAGTATACATATTTCATAGTTTTTTAAATGACGGCATAGCAATGTCGCACTTTTAGAGTCTGGGGTGCGTCCAAATAAAGAAAGCCAACTGACTTACTGAAACGAAATAATTTGCACTGAAAGTACATGATATAGGACACTTTAAAATATTTATAATTAATTTTTATGGAATCGCAACATAAAAGGAATACTAATTTAATTATAGTAACCTTAAGGAATGATTCAGATGCAAACAAAAGTATGACGTTGCATGCTTTACAACTTTCTCGAATTGGGCCTAGCTAGTTACATGAAGTTTATGTGAATGATTTCGTTTAAGTAATTCATTTGATTTACAATATTTGTTTGACTCCTTCGCATGCAAATTTTAATTTTGAGATGTTTTCTTGTGATAATAATTAAAAAAAAAAAAATTATTTCATGCAAAGATATTATAGGCTAAGCGGTGTTTGCAAAAAACACTGTCTCGTACAAATGTAAAGCTCTGAATATTTAACTAGCAACAGTGCTTAAGGAACTGGTTTCAAATTTCCGAGTTTGACATGTGGGAGCAACTGAACGAGATAAGTCAGCTTACCACGCTCGACGGGAAACATATCGCCTGTATTCGCAGAGCACTAAACTGTAATGTTTTCCTTGTCATTTTTTCTTGTAGGAGTTAAAGCGGTGACCCTAACGTTTTATTTTTCGACAGTATATAGAAATGGCCAACGTATGAATCTCGTTTTGCACATTACGAATTCAGGTGACGTTTTCGGAGTTGAAGCATTAAAGAAACTGGTTTTAGCAATTTTGAGAGGGCCAAAGTAATGTTTTTTTTTTTACAAGAGCACAGAATTTTTGTAGTTATAAAATCGTATTTTCAAATGTGTGTTATTGTCGTAGAAAAACATAATATGAATAAGTGAAGCGTTTTCACGTAAAAAAGAACACGCGTAACACGCTGCAACGCTGTCCATGAGCTAGTCGATGATCTACAACAACACTTCAGTCAAAAGTGCGCACGAACCAAGGTCGCTGAAGTTTCTTATGTCTAGCCTGCAACTTATCTAACCTGTCTTGACAGTGTAAGTGTGTTACTTATGGAGGATGAAGCCAATGTTGAAAATGTTTTACAAATAAAAAGTATGAGTAATTTACGAATTTTAATTCTATACACCCTTGAAGAAACAAATGCCCACGTAGCATTTGTAAAGTTCAGTTCGTTGTATCGTAAGTGAAAATGTTTTGGATGTCTTAAAGTACACACTTTGGGTGAAGTTAATAATAAATTTACGCAGGTGCAAGGTAAAGTTGTTAATAATTTCGAAATCAGTGTTTTCATCTTACTTATAAGAAGGATTGAGCTGTTAAAAACTGAGCGCTTTGAAGCATTGTGGCAAAGTAAGTAAACAGCTTGCTATGGAAGTCTTTACAGACTCGGAAAGGAAACTTCGTGGTACCAATAAAACAAAATTTCAGTCAGTTATTCTATGATTCCGCGAGGATCGAGTATCGGGAATGAAATACTGGACCATCCATTTCCGAATTACAATTAAAGTCAGGGAGCTGCAAGCAATCGTTCAGGAATGAAATACCGCCCTTAAAGAGGATTTTCTTCTTATTCCAGACGTAGTTTGTTTCTTTAGCGCTTGAGTTCTCCCACCCTCTGCTCTGATCCACTTACGTCTCTATTCGTACTCCATTTCAAAGCTATTGCTAGATTGTTCGTATACTAGTAATACACACATTTAATTACTGTTATATTATCACTTCGTATAACTTTGTAATAACATTCCTGAAGAACACGCAGTCTGCGAGTTTAACTGTTGCCTTCCGTACAAGTCAAGCTCGTTGCTTTAAAAATACTTTATGTTTTGGCTATTTCACTTCTATCTGCATCAATACGTTACTGCGACATGGATTTTTTAAATTTTATTATAGATCTGTTTTGACATTGCTTATCATTCACCGAAGGACATTTGAAAATCATATAAATCACATTCTCTAGACGGAAAATATGCTTTATTTATCCAACCCGAAATATACTGGTTCGTTGTGAGCTGAAATGTTGTCCTAAAAGTGATAATTGCGCAAAGTTTTGGTGTGTCTATATGAGTGTATAAATATATGCCATATGTGTGAGGGGGAGAGGGGGAGAGAGAGAGAAAGAGAGAGTACGGTGATCACTGCGCACACATAAAACTGTTTTCTTCTTCTCATGCCACGCCCCTTTAACACGGCGTTATGTTAGCGAAAGAGCATAACACGAAAGTTACATGCTTGCATGCAATAAATACTTCATGTAACCGGCAACGCATAAGTAGCAGATAACGATTTTGAAAAGAATAAAAACATTTACTAGACAGATTTACTAACTTAATTGGTAATAAATGTTAACGGAATGCCTCTAAAATTTTTTTGATATTTATGTTCGGCTTTATGCGAAATTTTGGACTGTTAAGGTTTAATAACGGGACTCTTCTCACATTACAACCTTCAACAATAAAATGGCAAAACAAACTTATCCTTTCTGAGCTAAATTTAGTCACACTGGTATAATAAAACTAAAATATTTAAAATAAGGTTTTCAAACAGTTTTTTTAATCTTTGATTACATAATAGTACTTGTGTTCTAAACCTGCGAAATTGTGTATTCAGACGTCCTTTAAGAACTATTTTCGGGTGCGTATTATTACCTGTTACAAAAATTGTCATGATTCGTCAAAGTAATAACATAAGTAAGACAGATAATACTAAGTGAATCAACTAGCACTGTTATTGTAAATGTTGAATTACTTGGCAATTAATAATATTTTGGAACTCCTTGGAAACGTTGTATAATACCTAAGAACGCTTTTTTTTTATTAAAGTGGCAGCCTATTAACTCTAATAAGACCTGACGCAATTAGATTTTTTATCAATAAACGATTTACAAAGACAGGAGCTGACAAAGTCAAACACTTGCTTCATTTTTGTGCTGCTGTTGTGGAATAGTATACTACGCACCGATATTTGGAGTGCACTCACGTTCGTGAATATGATTCCTGCTTTTCGGAAAGTATGTGAAGTAATAAAGGCTGTGTACACTTCACTGGAGTGGTTTAGAGAAATCTGCTTACAAGTGTATGAAGAAACTTGGCCAGCTAGCAACTCTCACTGAGACTACATGTATGTTGTTAATGTACGTTTTAAGCCGCTATGTGTCAACAGTCCACTGGAAGAGAGTCTTACGTTATACATTCTGTTTACGTCGTGTTTGAAAGAACTTTTATTTCTAGTCTAAAGCCACATTTTCACGATGACAGTAGCGGTATTGATAGCAGCTTTCACTATTGTGTACAGTAATTACTTCTTGAAGTGCGCCAAAACATTGGCGAACTAACTGACTTTGCTCGCTGAACGGCCAGTGTCGTAACGGAAATAACGACAATTGTGTGCAGGACGTTGTGTAGTGAGAAAAGAATGTTCAGATGTTTCAAATACATTAATGTAATAATTAGCGGTTCGAAAATGCAAATAACATCACGGCTGTCTAGATTTACCTTGTACCAGCGATAGTGTGATCATTATACGGTTGTAGTATCGCAAGCGATACTGTCGTGGATGTAACTGTAGCAATTTATAACCATCTTGAAAATGTGGCTGTACTTCAAGGTACGATTTGTGCGGCTATAAGAATTAAGTGTTAAGAGAGCATATAGTGAACCACCTGTCCCTTTTCGGCTTCGCCCGCGTGTACTATAGAAAAGAGTGACTAACTTTTAATTACGAATTAATTGGTAGTGTTACTATATTCACTGTGTATCTTTAAAACAACAAATACAAACAGCTTTATCCAGTTCACTTCGTTGAGCGTACTTTTAACTGCAGAACATCGTTGTTTTAAATTCATCTTTATATCTCTATAAAATAGCTGCCCAGCTGTGGCTTTGCCCGCGTGAAATTATGTAATGTAAACAGTAACTCTGGATAAAACAATATGTGATTAAGGCATTTTACAGCTAGCGTACTAAATAAGAGTAGACTATAAGTTGTCTTAGCTCAGTGTAAAGAGCGCACGCAATATGCTCGTATGATGTCATAGTAATTCCCATCGCAAAGTCTTGCACGGGATACGAACCCGTAATACCACCCCTCCCACACCCCAGACTTTACAATACATGAGTGAATGCTTAAAGGCAGGCCGTGATAATTATTTAATATGAAGTGGCTACAGTCCAAAGAGGTTCTATTTATGAGTATGTTGGTAAAATAAACAACTGCTGAATTATTTATTCGTGATCATTCTCTTTTTGGGGAGACTGTAACATTTTACTGCTTTTCACATCCTTGTTTTTAAAATTTCATCAAATTCTGAATTTGATTTGTAGTTATTCACTTAAGCTTCATTCTTATTAAGAATCATCTCGTTATCTCAACGGGTATAAGCTGTACAGATGATTATTTGAAAACACATTATATTTTTTTAAACAGCTTTCAAGGACGAATTTCGAGAAATCCTCTGCACACTTTTTTATATTTACGTAAGAATTATTTTAAAGCAAAAACAATTTCAATATTTCCACTGGTTTAGGAGATAAGGGGGATTAATTAAAAACACGTTTCATTATTTTAAGAGCTTTCAAAGGCGAATTTCAAAAAATTCTAAAAATACTTTTTAGATATTTACTTAAGCATCATTTTAAAGAAAATTCACGTCACTATCTGAAATGGTTTAGGAGAAATCACGAATTAATGAAAAACACATTTTACGGCTTTTCACCCCCGTGATTTTTAAACTTCGCAAAATCGAAAAATTTGCAAATATGCTTTTTTTCGGGGCGATATTTAGAAATTACAGAAAATATTATAGCTTTCCCGGTTAGTAAGATATCAGGGATTCTTTGAAAATACATTTCACCCTTTTTCATCCCCTCAACTATCGATACTCAAAAATCCTTTCTTATTGGGTGCCTATTGGGCAAGGGGAAGCTTCCCTCAAAATTTCATAGTTCTATGTCCAGCAGCTTGAGCTGTGCGTTGATGAGTGAGTGAGTGAGTGAGTGTGTCAGGACACCCATTTCATGTATTATTAAGATTACTCAATGGGAAACACGTTCTTTTATAATTACAATTTTTTCGAAGCCAATATGCAAAAAAAATTAAAAGTCAGCAATCCTGGACCACCGTATGTGTCAAATTTCAGAACAAACTATTTTTCCAAATGACCTATTTTTAGGACATAATTTCTGAAGCCATAACCTCGCCCAATTGTTGTACAATAAATCATGCCAAATTGATGAATTTGTCTTTCTGAGAAAAAGTTTGCTCTATTAGCTTGCTAACACCACAGTGTAGAGTAGTTGTTTTCCAAAATCATGTAAATTTCGATTGATATTTGTAAAGTTGATTTATACGCCACGGATGTATAACACGCTACTTGTATGAATACTTGACATGTACATGTGAGGCTAGTGTTGAGTATGTAGGTGTGCAGACATCACAGGACTGCTACAAGGCGGTAGTCTAGGTTAACAGCGCCATTGTACCGTGTCCTGAGAACAAAGCAGCCAGATTGTGCTGATACCGCTGTTCTGTCCTCCTCTCTCCCCCTGCCTCCTTCTTACCCACACGTAAGCCCAGTACACGGCATCTTTCTTGTATGAGAAACTGAACCCATTATTGTTCGCCTCAACTTGTAGCTAACTTGTAGCCAGCGAGCATACTAGTGACTAGTAAACAAGGACTCGTATCCTGGTTAGTGAGGGATGAGGACGATTATATTTTTCCTTGTATTTCTTGTAGGAATTGAACGTAAACAAGCAAGTTATTTGCACACGCAACAGATTTGTGCGAAGTAGCATACAAAGACAAAGTTTTTGGAAATAATAAATGTCTAGCTGGACAAAGGAAGCATCTGAAGACAACTCGCAACCCCAATGCAACACCAACACTACAGGAAAAATGTAATTTTTAGATAAATGCAATTGTCATACACGTACTTTCATATTTTGTATGATTATAATGTCAAATAAGAACCACACAAACTACGTTGTTATTGCGCTGAAACGTATCTAATGTGGTTTATCGTCACGTTGCATGGATAACAGAAATGTTAGTTGTGGCAAAGATGATGAAAACGAACGTTTTTATTTAATTTTTGGAATACTTTTCTTAGTTATGTTAGTCTTGCATCAGATGGAGAAAACAATCGTTTATTTCGCTACATACATTACCCAAAAATGTTGATTTTTTAATGGTGTTTGTATTTTATTGGTGGTACGATACTGTCGGATGTACATTTTCACAAATTATAACCGATATAGACGCGATAAATATTGCAGAAACTAGCTTCAACACTCCAAACGCAACTGCAAAATCTAAATACATATCTATAAAACTAGCTAGTGTTCCCTTCCTTGAAAACATTCTATGTTCACTTCTGCAATATAATGTAGACTATCGCTTGCTAGATCAGAGTTTTGTTACCGGATCTGCAGCAGCTTCCAGCCAGTGTAATCAAGCACAAGTACAGTTGTTCATTTATCCTGGTGTCTGTTCTCTAACTTTGCATCTAGTACAGAAAATAACCTGTGATTGTCCTTCGTTAGTGAAGTGAAGACATTTTTATCAGCACTTCACATCTAAGTATCTAGCGCTCGTGAGCGGTGACATGATGTAAGTATGGAGCAGCGTCGGAGTGAAAGGGCGGGTAAATGAGAGATCCCTAAGAAAACCTGTCAACCAGCGGTATTGTTCAGCACGGTTCCCACATGCGAATACCCGGGGATCAACCTCGCCGGGGATTGAACCCGGATCGCCTTGGAGGTAGGCAAGTAGAGAGTGAATGTGTCACTCCTGGCTGTCTTTACAGCGTATTCTCTAACAATTCTCTTTAACAGACTCTCGATACGCTTGGCAACACTGCCGGCTGCATCTAAAGCCGTTCATACATTTCACTAGATTACATGTTCTCGCAGCTTTCACAGTGGGCTTTGAATTGTTTATTATTATAAATTTGGTGACAGTAACATACATATTTGCTCCATTTTTTTTTATTCGGTTAAAAGCTATTACATGAATTTAATTCGACCCTAATGCACCATTTTTTACTACACTTAACAAGAGAAAGCAGCACAAGCACTATTAAAGTTATCGTTTGCATCCGTAGTAACAGTTAATATATACAGAACTATAATGTACGAAACGTGTTACATGTTTAAGGGATTATAAAATAACACATTTTGTATCTTATCCAGTCACATTTCAATCGCATTTGTTCTCCAACCATGATGGTTGTAGAACGCATATTAAAAATGTCGACCTTATTGATGAACTTTATTACGTCACACCACCCTAAGACCGGACTTAATGTAAAGAGACACAAGAGACTTATGAAGTACAGTTACGGCGCCATTTTGTGTTACTCAGTACGAAATCTCGTCATCTAGATATTAACACATAACTGTCTCTGCATATGGATCGTATACGGAACTTGAAAAGGTGAAGTAAAGTCGCCTTAATGTGTGAGCGATTTTTATCCGGACTTGCTAATACAACGCTGTTTATTTGATCCAGGCGCGGACCAAGGCCGGCCCCCAATGACACGACGGTACAAAAATCATGCCATCGTAAAAATATCATAATTTCTTACACCTGTAATTCAATACTTGGTTTCAAAACCTCTTGGCACAATTTGGCACCTTAAAATCCCAACTTTTCCTGGGGAGGGCCGCCGGATCCCCCGCTTTGTCTTCGGGTATAATATACATACTTTCTAAGGCACGCTCCCACCCCTAAACCATCGCTGGATCCGCCACTGATTCGATCACATTTAAATTTGAAACATTATGTGCGCTTCCGTAGTGCAAAAATGTTATTTGACATGAGGATGTAAAGTCCAAGACGCATGCCACCTGTGTGGAGTTTCAAGGCACAGAACAAGCGAGTGCAGAGCGTTACATTGATTCTTGCATCGAGTGTGTCAACGCCTCCGCGCGCAAAGCACTCCGATATCCTGCTAACTTTGCCGTTCATTGTGTTTACTACGAGACTCTGAACTGTGATCATATAATGGCATTGGTGGAAAACATGTAGTATAAATCAATGCGAGCAGTGATGTAACTAAGCTTCGCATATATCAGTTACTGTAATTCGAGCACATCTGTATTGAAGACAGTGTTTAGCTATGTCAGAGGACTTGTGCGCAGTGTATTGACAATGGAGTTTAATATTAGTTCAAATATGTTATGTTTTGTTTCAGTAAATAGGTCTACTGGGAACACGCGGTATAGTTTCGCGATAAGTTATTACTATTTCTTCATTACGCCGTATAGGTTTTAAAACGTATGTCAGGTGGCAGCCTTTAATAATGTAGGCTTTGAAGTGCGGAAGTGTTAAGGACGGTCCAGTACGTGTACCACACCTCACACTAGCCTCTATGTGCAAGATACTAACTGGTACGCGGTCTCCTCGCTGACAACTGGCCTCTATGACGCATTCAATAGTGGCGCAGTCATTTCATGACGTATTATTGACTACGAAGGTGTATTGTACACGCCCACAGTTAGAGATGGTGTAATTTCACGAATTCAATGGCCTGCATGTTAGAATCAGATATCCTATGCACAATCAAGCCCCGACCATTTATCCACTAGTTGCTACTCAGTGGAACAGCAGACAATGAACGAATAGACAGGGCTTGAGTATGCATAGGATATTTGATTCTAACATGCAGGTCATTTATTTCGCGAAATTTCACCCTCCCTACTTATACCCTTTAAAATATTATCTACCAAGATCTTCATACTTAATAAGGACCGCGAAAACACACACTTTCACTGTTTTTGTAGGATGTAAAATAAGTTTTGATGATCAGTAGTAAACCAGGAATGGGTATGCGCATATGTAACGTTCTATGAAAGCTATTCCTAAACACGGATCACTTAAGCGCGCTGAGAGGTTGTTGAATAATCATGGAACGCCCAAACTATGCACACCACTTGACGACCTTAGTAGGCGGACTCCTTAACATAAGCTCAAATGAGATGCTTTCTTCGCCCGCTGAACGTAATAAATATAAGCGTTATGGGTGACACAGGCACGGAAATATTGTGCTCTGAGCATTGAACTGATGCGCATAGTTTTCCTTAAATGCCCCGCAATGTATCCGGCTCGTCACACCCCGCACACGGGCGAGTTGTCTTGTTTGAGCACCGAGCCGAGACTAGCCGGGGTCGCAAGACTGACTCGTACTAGTGAGGCCCCTCGACTGGCGCATGGATGGCGTTGCAGCGTGTCATGCGTATTCTTTTTTTCCGCTAAACCGCTTAACTTATTCATGTTATGTTTATTTACGAAAAGAACACACGCTTGAAACTATACTTCTATGTCTTCAAATGTTCAGCATGTTTGTTAGCAACATGATTTTCAGGTATCTCAAAATGGCTAACAACGTATTTTTTAGACTGCTGCAACTCCGATAATATTACCTTAATTCGTAAAGTGCGAACCGAGAGGCATGCGTTGGTCTTTACTTCAAACTATTCAAAAATAAAATGTGGTCACAGCTTGAAGTCCCGTAGGAAAAAGACTAGAAGGAAAATCTTGCACGCCAGTTTGGCGCGCTGCGAATAGAGGCGATATGCTTCCAGTGAAGTGTGGGACACTGGCTCTTATCGCTACACTGTTCGCACGCGTCAAAGGTGAAAAAAAGACACCGGCCGCCATATTAGGTTATTGTATTATTCACTTTTACGACATTCGGAGAAGAAAAATATGAAAGTTTCGATTATATCGCAAATTCTGACTGATCTGCGCTACAATCCAAACATGACAGTTGAACTAGCAACCTGTCTATAGGCGTCAATCAATCATACAAATTAAGAACATATAAAATTAAATGACTGATTATGGCATAAATGTATTATATTACCTTGTCTTCTGGGTGTTAGCCGCGTCAGAAGATTGTCTTGCGGCGCTTCGGCAGTCGTTGTTCATGCCATCATCAGGTAGTCAGAAGTTGCGATTTATTCGGGAGTGCCATCTGGTCTTCAGATTTTGATCATCTACGAACAGATGCGACAGTAGATTGTCGTAAAATATGTTAAAAGTTCAACTGTGATTATTCTACTAAAGCGCAAGATAAATATAATTTGCGGTAAAGTCGCAAGTTACAACTTTCTGTTCTCATAAATTCATAAAAGTGAAAAATAAAACAATTCAATATGGCGACTAAACCGAGCTTCAAGAACGTCAAGCGGCACGACTCTCACGTGCCAGGTTCGACCCCGCCGCGATTTAAACCCGGAACACCTTGTTGCTATTCGACCACCATATAATCTGAGCTGACCTCGGCCCCGTTAACAAATGTGACCAGGGAAACATTTACAGAGAATTTACGTCAGCTAAAATACATATTTATATCATACATATATCATGCATGTGAACCATGAAATTCACTAATTACATGCTTAGTTGAATAATTAAATGTTAGCATACAATTTGAATAATAAGAGAATTATTATTATTTATAAACTGTTAAGGGAGCTATCGGGTTATTAAATACAGACGTCTATTCGGGTTAGAAACTTTATCTCACGATACTTGCAGTAACAGACATAATGCAATTACGCGAAGAGAGGTAGATTATAAATTTAACAATTAAGATTACAATTTAAGTATAGGCACCCAATCTAGTTAGTTCGACAGTCCCACCTGAAACATGTTGGCGAGGCTGATGTGATGTAGCGGTTACACGACCAACATATCTGGACTCTGGTGCTTCATGGTGGAGTATTGACTTTGGTGTCGATGTGGAGCAGGCTGACAACTTTGACAACGTTGTACGTCCTTGTATCACGCCGTGTGAGGCAACTAGTATCCTCGTCAGAGTGGGAAGTTCCACTGTCGCATTGTAATCCGAGTTTAATAATATTAAATCCAAGGTTGGAAAGGTAATGTAGGAGGGTTTTAAGTCTCGTTGACAGCGAAGTTATTATAGACTGTAGCACACTACTATAGCACAATGACATGAGTTGGGAGAGGAGTCAGCCATTGCCTTTGTTAAAGAACCATACCAGCATTCGCCTACGATTTCTGGAAATCATGGAAAACCGAAATCAGGATGGTCGGAGCTGGGGATCGAGACGGTGTCCACCCGAGTGCCAGTCCAACGTGTTAACATTGCGCCACCTCGCGGGTGAATCCTTGGCCTGATTGGTCTGGTTAAGAAACTGTGTGTTTGCTCAGACGACCTGCTTGCCGAGGTTTAGCTAACGTACGTTTCAACCAGAGGTCTAGGTCATCAAAATATGATATTGTTCAAAACATGTTTGTTAGGTTCGTTTATCTAACGAAACAAACGGTATGCCTGGTCTAGTACAGCTTTGCCTGATCATATGACATAGATATTTGTGTTATTTCTTACGGCGGTTGGTGTGTCTCCTCGAGATGTTCCTGTTTACCTGGCCTTGCTTCCTTCCACTTCTCCGCCCTTTGTTCCCATCGCTTACATCTCGGTGTCAATGCTCAGTGGTTGCAAACACAGCCTACACTACAGTCGCCAGTGTTGAGACCATGATTCACAAACTCTTTCCTGGGAAATATACAAGTGAAGTTAGATTAGATAACGAGCCTGTAAGATTTAACTTAGAGGCGGTAAACTAATAAGTAAAGTGTTTAACGAATTTTCTTTTGCCTCGCTCACTGGCCGCTTAGAGCAATAAGAAAGTTGGAGAGTTGCTCGCAACTCTTCTTCAAACTTTCTCCTAGAATGAAAGAGAGTCTGAGAGGGTTGGTGGTTGGAGGAGTGGAGAGAGGAAGCTTGAGAGAAATCTGAAGACGTGTTCGATTGGACCGGTGCTGTAAACAACCTTCCTGCTACACAAGTACTTCTTAAGTACGTCGTGCGACGTAAGAGTGGAGTTCAGCCGAGTTGCTAGCGTTATTCCAGCGCGGCGCAAACTTTGCGACCGCAACCACACACGACTCAGACACAACTATCGCTCTACCATGTGCTCGTATAACTACACTGAAGGCTACATGATAGCGGACTTTGTTACGTCCAAAAATAGTATTTTTATTCAGCTCGAAGCTGTTGTGCGCTAGACATTTTCTGTAACAAATAATTCTTGTGTTCCAGTTATGAAATTTAAATGAGCTTTATATCTCCTCGGTAGTTAAGTAATTACAAACACTTATACATAACTTCACAAAAGGACTTGAACTAGGAAAAAAATTGGCTATGATCTTATTTAAGGTACCATGCATTCGCCAGGAGTGATTTCGGGATGCAATGGTAACCCGAAACCAGGATGGCTGCAATTAAATCCGGATTAAGATTATCACTGTAAAAAAATTTTTGTAATTTTACACGAATGTACGTGCCAGCACAATCTCCACACATGTTAGTGTAATTTTACACGACTTAAGTTCGTGTATTTTTACACTACATAACGGTAAAAATATAATGAAATGCATGTACAATAACAGTGCTGCGGTACATGTATTTTAACACAATGATGTGTTAAATAACCCGTACTTCAAAGGAAAAAAAAAATAAAATTGAATTAAATTAAATTAAAATTAAATAAAAACAACATACAGTATATTTTAAAATTAACTGGCAACCTGGCGCAAAATTAGGAGTTTTTTTCTGGAATCTTAATCGGAGTTTTATCTGAAAGATTTGTTAATTTCGAAGTGATTCGTATCTTACAAATTGTCTCGAGCAACTTACGGCTATTTTCAACTAACGACCTTAGAGTTAGTAGTCAATGACCGTAACCACGAGACCACCAATGATTGTTGACCGATGTGGTTTGTGATACGGGATTTATTCAGTCCAGTCTAAACTGCCATCTTAATTAGTTGTTTTTGGCATTAATTGTGATTATTGTACCAAGCTCTTACAAATGTGTAAGGTAAGCCCTTTCCTCTTATTACCACGCGCATTTTTGCTTAATTGTAGTACTAATATATCGCACGGCCTAATAATTGGGCGACGGTCAAGCTTATTATACCAAGTCAACTGCCGTACTGAAAATTCGTATTTCGAGTAAGTTTAGATCATTTTTTTATTGTAAAATGGCTACAACTTCGTTTAGCGAAAATATTTTTGAGATGAACACAGTAAAACTGGAGTAAAGTTGGAGTTCACAGACACGGCAACAGGTTTTACACACTTTAAACTGTAAATCTTCGCGAAAACCACATCGTCATAAAATATAATAAGTTTGGGTGTTAGTAAATACTTTTTTATACATATGTGATAATGTATGTATGTCAGAGATGGTAAAATTTTTAAAGCTTTCTGCCTAAAAATACTCTTAAATCGTTTACTTCATATGGTACTTAACCTACGTAAATTGCTCGAGTAAATTTATAAGTATTTTGTTGTTTCGAAACTGCACTGTGAAACAAGCATTTTTACATTTGAGTCAGTGTATTTATACATAGTGCGGTTATAAAACACAAAATTACGTGTAATATTACAATATGTGACTGTATTTCTACAAGTACATTCAAAAATGTAATTTCACATCAACTTTATTGTAAATTTGCGTATACATTTGTGTTTTTAATAACAAAATCTTTACATATTTTGGATCATTAAGAACAATTGTGCATAATTACACTTACTGTCACTGTATTCCGTAATTACACGTACAAAAATGTTACATTACCGGCTATTTGTACGTGTATTTTTACATTTTTTTTACATTGTGCTTAAATTACAAATGAGGGAGTTTAATATTGTTAGGTTGGTAAGGATCAATTCCCGCTACACGTTTCGCTGATATTGGCAAGAGTATTACTTAATGCTAGCCGTTATGGAGATTACTAAGTCCTTCGTCGGCTAGTAATTTACTTACCTTCTTAACTTGTCATAGTATAGACTTGTCTGGATTCTCTGGAATGCGAGACCAAAATTGAGCCACCTCGTTCGGTACTAAGTTTCTTGCGTGCTCTCAGTTCTGTATGTTTACATTTCAGGAGGAGCCGCGGTGGTCGAGGGGTTGGATCTCTCACCTCCCATGAAGGCGATCCGGGTTCGATTTCCGGAGTGGTAGGTCCCCGAGTACACGCATGCGGGAGTCGTGCCGGACGATGCCGCTGATTGGCGGGTGTTTTCTCAGGGATCTCTCGTTTCCCCGTGCTCCATACTCATATCATGTCACCCCTCACCTTTGAATTAAATATAAATAATGGAAATGAACTGGCATGTTACTATGTGGGGTACGACAACCGCTCTTAGTAGTATTTGAGTAAGTAATATGATTAATGAATTTTGATAAATATTCCTTCAGATATGTCACAGTATGATGACTAATATAAATTTGCTGACATTATGAAAATACTTTCACAGTATAAACAAAATTCTCAAAATACAAGTTTGCTTAGTATACAACATAATATGTAAACGGATTTTAATGAAATTCGGATACATGTTTCACTTAAATATGAAATATTAAAAATATATTTAAAAGGCCACGATTTTGAAACTATATTTACGGCATTAACTAAACACGTAGTTTAGACGACAAGTCATCTACTAGGTTCTTTATGTGTAACGAGTTTGGTGAAATTCTACATTACGCTCCATTATGTATATGGTGGAAACGTAATATGGAATAATCGCCGCTATTTTAAAAATACGAACATGTTAAACGAAAAACACAAAAGTCAAGTCAAGTTGCTCAATAGTATGTGTACAAGGTGTGATCACATTCGGTCAACGGGTTCAAATTGTTTTAGGGGGACACACACAAATATACAGGAAGGTGATAGGAAGGTGATCGCATACGCGTATTTTTTATATGGAAAAGTAGGCTAATAATTAGTGAAAATGTATTTTAAGGCTTCGACAGTCAGACTTCAGAAGGCAAAAGGGAACAGTACATAACGTATTTTGTAGTTCAACTCTTTGGCTTACGACACATTCAATAATATGTCATAGTTGAAGATCTAATTTGTGCTATGGACTACGAGTCTAGAAGCACGAGACCTATAAGTCTGACACGTAATCATCCACCACGCTTATTATCGCCTCTAAGCGCTAGAATTTCAACTAGAGTCCATCTTCTCGTTTAGGACTTCCTCTAAGCTGCGAGATCTTGAACACTTGTGTTGACGATTTAAGGCGAGTACGGAACAGTGATGGAATGGAATGGCGGAGGAAACTGAAGAATCCGGAGAAAACTCTCCATATAGAAATAACATTTGTTTCGCGCAAATTGGTGAGACATTTTTATTTCAACGTATGGCATCAAGTATGCGCGTATGAACACTTGTTCGTCTCTGGACCTTGCCACTACCTGTCGTCACCATCGCTTCCCCGACTCTTCTCGCGTACTGACTAAGCGCCAAACAATCACTACGCACTCGAAATCAATGAACTCTCTTCAGTATAACACTGAGGTCATTCTGCGATCTCAGTAATGACACAAGTCAACCTCAATATTTCAAAGTGTTGAGACAAGTATCTGTAACCGTGCTGGTGAGTCCTGAGTGTACATACTCAATGGCGTGTGTAACAGTATCGACTGAGTGTGCTTCCCAGTCGTCCTGGCTGACGTCACGGGAAGAGGAAACTGCTTCTTAATTCGCACGGGAGGTAAGGTAAGGAATTGGAGGTTGCGTGTGTGGTCAGCCACTGTCTTCTAGCAATATGTTTCATGCGTAGAAACAAAGTGGTATTTGTCTTGAATGTTATCCAGTTTATATACGGTTATAAGTAATGTTCCTGTAAATATAAAAATAATCCGATATTCTTCTACAGTCAAGTCAGTTTAACGAAAACTAAGAGTTTTTGTACTGTGTAACTATAACCTATGTTAAGGTCAGCTATAAATTATTTCGTTGTTATGAATGTATAATTTGTATTTCGGTTACCGATTAGTTATCAGTTTATATTACTAAGGTATGAACGAAGAGGAATAAATTTCGTCCTAAATATAAGCTATGTTGCAAAGAGTAATTATTATTGTAAATAAGTGGTGCAAAATTACTCATTTCGTACATTTGTCTTCGCTTTCCAACATATTTTTGGTTGGGTTTCTGCCAACCATCCGTGATTTTGCACCTGTGGGTGTGTGATGTGTGTGTTGTGTTGTATGTGTGTTTTGTGATGTATGTGTTGTGTGTTGTGTGGGATTTGTGTGGTTGGTGTGGTTTGTGTGCGTTGTGTGTGTCTACTGCGAGTAAGTTATAAGCCCGACCTTTGCTCACTAACCAATTGCCTTCCAATGTATCACTCTTAAGAGAGTTTGGTAAATAAATAAACACTAAAGACACCAAATAAATTCTACTTGTATTTTTTAAGTCAATGTGGAAAACTACAAAACAACAAACCTAGCATGCAACTAGCCAATATTATTAGCAAACATTTTCCAAGAATGAAGCATTTCTTAAACTTGATCTGTTGCAGCGCAATTAAATGGACAAGATTTCGGTGTCCGAGATTGCTCTTTTGAAATACATTACTAGAGAAAAATTTTAGCTTAGACAATTAGCAAATAGAATTATCTAAGTTTGCTGGTTTGTGATTTCGGCAGATTGGCTTCGAGAAATCCTACAATTTAAAACTGATGCTGTTAGCACCAAGTTATACAGAATGTTAGGGAATGAATTGTAAATCACATGGGTGTTAAACAACGTGAAAACGCACGGTATTGCAGTCGTGGATTTTGCGAACGTTAACAGCATGCCACAGTGGACATTCGCTGGACCCAAACGCTCCCGATTATTTTCTGTGTGGTCACATTAATATCCGAGTCTACGTGACGCCGGTGGAGACATAGTTGGACTTACAACGTATTACGGCGCGGTTTTCAACAGCTGCGTGAGGCAACACAAGTGTTTCAAAGAGTACGAGGAAATATGCTTAGGCGCTGAAACGCCTGCGTTGAGGTAGGAGGGTAGAATTTCCAACATCTGTTGTAAAGATGTGCCATGTTTGACACATTTACTCTGCGCATGCGCCGAAAAACCGGCCACTCGCATTTGTCCTGTAATTTTGTTT
>PNEQ01050153.1:24158-37180 GCA_003012365.1 Medauroidea extradentata
CCCCCCCCCCCCCCACATAAAAAAAATCTGCCCAATTTTTCAATGAATTATGTTAAACATAAACGTCCGCAACTTACTCTTCGCGCCAACCAGCCCTGACATTCAGCTCAATATGCTACTTTCAGGACAAAATACGTGTAGTCAGTTTCGAAGATCACTTCACATAAAAATATGTTGTCGTAAGGGCTGCATAATTGTGCATACGGATAAGAAATAAGTTCAGAGATAACCGATCTCCAGTCAGAGTATAAATGTGAGTGTGCCAGCTGAAACCTTTAGTTAAGTTTTCTCGGGGATCTCAATTTTCTTCTACTCTTTCAATTCGACGCTGCTCCATTTCCATGTATCATTACCTTCGTTGGCTCTTAGAGCTACGCTGTTTAGAGACACAATAAAGCCTTATTCACAACCACACTTGAGTGCGTACATACGCACACACATAAGGTTCCTGTAACTGGATTAGCAGCGCCGTAGAATCTGTTGTGCAGGAAATAATTATTGTTTTTGTTAGATCAAAATATCAGCAGAAATGTATGGCACATTAATTGTTTAGAAAAGAAACAAATAAAATAATTAACGAAAAATTTGAGGAATCTTTTAAAATTATATTTTTTTTTTCTAAAATTGACGTGTTTACGACTACTAAATCATGGATTCGCTGCCATCACTTACCGTGCATATACGTAAGGAGAGGGGAGGAAAGTCAACCAACTCAGTCGCGTGCGTAAGCGAGCTTCCAGATGATGTGACTGGTTGCATGCACAATCAGCGTCTCTTCTTTTATACTTACGTACGGGACATACAGTAAATGTTGGTTGTGAATCTAGCTAAACATCTTCGCTCACTCCCAAGGTTAGAAATATATCAGTTATCTGCCGCTGGAATATTGAAATACTGCATGCCGTTCATACGGTCTCAAACAAAGTGTTTTTGTTATCTATCCGTTCACGTATGGTTATGATATATTTATGAAATCATAAATATTTATCCAAATTATTTTTTGTCATGTGTTATTGAACACGAATGCCTAAATAATGACGAAAGCTAGTGAAACTTCAGCATGGTTGTTTTAGCGTAAACTTTAGTGCGACATCTGTATTCGTACAAGAATAACAACGATGTGGCATTTCCTATGTACACTACGAAACAGGACCATAAGTGAGGCAGATCTGAGGTCTTCAACACAACTTGTTTACCGGGTTCTGATTCCAGTCACCTAGAAACTCTGCATAGTGTCCCAGCCATATATGTTGGAAGACTAGCATCATCGGATCTTTTATTTTTATTTTCTCCATTTTGTTTACACTTAACTTTTGAGAGTTTTATTGCTTTGGTTTTCTAAAGCTTTGAGGTACTTGGTTTATCCTTCAGTGAACAAGACGGTTTGTGTCTGCTCGTCAAATATTCTAATGTTGAGTCAGTTGCGTTAATGTTGTTAGTAAATTAACTTCAGTTATTTGTGTGCCGCCAGTAGCTAATTTTTCTGGCAATATAATGAACTTTATAAATAATATGTATTATATACAATATTTGTATTTCCTTTAAGTTTTAGCTTAACGTAATATGTTGTTGTGGAAACTTTAATTATGTTTTCACAACAACATCGACTTACTGAAAAATAAACGTTGAAATAAACGTAACATTGGTAAACGTTTGTCTGCAGCAAAATTAGTGTTTTGCCTGTGCATGACGGTGTGAGTTAAAAGGGTGAGTTTACCACATAACGAATGAGATGGTGGCCAAATTGCAGAGAAATATTGATAGTATTTATAAAAATTGTGAGGAAAACATTTATGTATGAGTATTTAGCGAAACTAAAAGAACATGAACGGTTTCAAACACGTAGACTACCTTATTTTTAAAGACAATTTATCTTTACAATTACTCTCATAAACAATTATTGCAAATGGTTATATTTGAACTTTTAATAAATCGCAGACAGCAAATATTACGAATTCATTGACTTTATTTAATTGTTTTTAAAATAATTCACTGTTTCAGAACTGAAAAATCGGAAGCATAAAGTGGTTACTTACCTGGTATATTTTATGAAATAAAATAATATTTGAAGCCAGTTTCTGTTGAAATGTCACACACTCGAACATATTTGTTATTATTTACAGAAGGTAAATAATGTGTCTTAAATTCATGGCACAGCTGATTGTTTGTAGTGCAGGTTGTTTTAGTGCAGGAACTTACAAGAAGGAGTTAATTATTTCGCAAGGTAGGTACGCTAGCGTGATACAAGGTTGTTGTTGATGTGAGAAGCAATGCCAGTGAACATGCAGCTATCAGGAGGATGTGCTGCCTGTATCTTGTTGCTTCACACGATACTATGTCCTTGTTACACAACACAGCCGTGCCCTTCACTTGGCGTACTGTTGCCCTCTGTACGTGACGTCACAACCAGCTAGATATGAGGCTGGCATATACTCTCCTATACTCACTAAACCACTCCATAGACACAGTAATACGTATTTGTTTTCATTTATTGTTCATATCATAGATAAATGAAAGTAGTTTAGGGCTGCCTTTGTTGACAGTCTTACTGACCCACATCAAAGCAAAACCCAAACCGCTTGACCTACAAACATCAAATAACCAGGTGGAATGCCCCTTAGGGTGCAGTCGAGCACAGCGGATTTTTCATGTTTCGACCACTAAAGAGGTGAAAAGGGGTGAAAATTATTAATTATTACAGAAAGGTGTATGTTCAAATGAAAATTATAATAACATAAATAACCCAACCGTTCCATCCAACTATTTAAAAATTCGACTCCTAGTGAACCAAAAAGTTGTGAGTTATATTTTCCATTTGAATCGTCGATATACTGTCAAACCTACTTACTATAGTTGCAGTTTTTACTTCACGGAACATACAGAAAAATCACAAATATTTGAATTGTTTTCGTGATTATACCATTAAGGGAGTGAAAAGACGTGAAATGTGTTTCCGATTATTCACAGATATATATCAAATACATTGAGATTTTGTGCTTTTTATTTATTGTTATGCGTATGATAATAGCTACAAATGCATTTTAGGATTTTTAAATAATCTAATTCAAATGGGGTTTTAAGGGGCTAAATCTTTTTTCAACGCATTTACAATGTAATTCGGACCGTAAGCGATGTCACAATTTTTACCTCAGTGGGATAGTTCTACAAACATCCTAAATATTGATTTATAAATTTTCCAAGGCTAAGTGACGTTTATAAAATAGCCTAGAGCAATTATTTAATTAATATAAATCATTAGAAAATAGTATCCTAGAATTTTTTTCAGACTGTTAAGGGAACGAAATGACGTAAAACATTTTTGCGGCACACAAAATAATTTTGAAAAAAATTTTTAAGGCCAAAAAAGTCACTTTTATTAATGGTTATTTTTCTCCTGCTGGGTTTGAAATACTAATAAAGATTAGGAAACCGTAACGTGTAAACATTTCAGTTACGAGGATCGACAAATAGCTCGTACTGAATTACTTCTGCACGATCGTTATTCTGTATAATCTCTATAAGCCTAGCGAATAGGTGTTTAATTTATTTGAATAATTTTGCACTGAATACAACGATGAAAAAAACATTAACTGACTCCCAGGTCATAGCTGATATTACTCAGGGTAGATCAGTGTTAATACCACGTATGCAACAACACCACTCAATTGCCATTTTTCATATAGGAGACAGGATCTCTCTTCTTCCACGACACAGAGCGAGGTGGCGCTACGTCAACACGTTCGACTCATATTCGGGAGGACCCGGGTTTAATCCTAGGCTCTGGCATGTACATATCGGTCTTCCATAGTTTCCTGAAATCATTCCAGGCCAAACTGGGATGGTTGATTAGCAAAGGCCATGGCCGACTGCTCTCCCAGCTGCTGTCATTGTAGCAAGTTGTGTGTCACTGTCTATAATGACCTCGCTGTCGACGAGACGTACAGCCCACTTACCTTACCTGTTTTCTATGACTATAGAGGTATGTTCCAAAATGATCTTCACAACTTTGTTGGCCAATAACTCGGAGACCGGGAATTATAGATAGGTACAATTTGCAGTACAATGTTCACAAACACCTACAGATTTGGTAACCAGTTAATAAAGATCAATGTGTGCGCCATTTGTTGCACGTAAGATATATAAACTATGTTCCAGTTCCGCCCATATCAGGCCTAGCACGTTCAATTGTTGATGTTATGTGGGTTCGCAGCTCCCGCAGGTCTTGGACCGGCGCGGTATATCACGCCCTTCACAAAGCATCATAAGAAGAAATCTAGCGTGGTAATGTCTGGAGACCGGGAAAGAGGATATGGAGCCAGGAAATGGGTACTCAATGGCCAATCCAGAGACCTGGAAATGTGTTGTGTAGAGCCATCCCAATGACCGAGGCCCAGTGATGAGGGGAACCATCACTTTGCAGTAGAATGTCAGGTTGCAGATCTTCGACCTGTGGAAATGCAAACTGTTCCAACATGTCCAAGTAAACAGTCGAGGCTAAGGAAGCTTCAGGAAAGAAAAAGGGTCCTTCCACACGGTTGCGAAGCAGACCAACACCACACGTCCACCTTCGGACTGTCTCGCACGAATTTCATCTTATGGGGCTTTGTGAATGATGTGGTCTACCAGACCCCGGTCCAAGACCTGCGGGAGCTACAACCTCACATAACATCGGCAACTGAGCGTGTTCACGACGACTTGCTAGGCCTAACGTGGGCGGAACTGGAATATCGATTAGACATCCTGCGTGTAACAAACGACGCACACATTGAACTTTAACTGGCTACCAAAATTTTAGGTGCGTTTGAACATTGCACTGCAAACCACCCTTTTCTGTCTTTCCCTGTCTCCAAAATACTTACCATCAAAGTTGTAAAGATAATTTTGGAACATCCTGTATATAAGGACCACGCGCAATCTCGTCTCCTATTGGCAGCTATAGCTACGTGGCCTACCCCGTAATAAGCTCAGCTAGCATCTTGGTTAACCCAACACTTGACGGCCAAACCACTAATCTGCTGTACAAACAGGTCTTTCACCGAACGTGAATATTGGGTGCTACGTGTAACATACGAGGATAAGGCCGTGGGCGGACTGCTGGTATTTCCATGAAATTATTAATGAAGTTTTTAATTATGTAAATATGTCTCACGGTTTTTGCACGTTATCGCTGCTTGCCTGTACCGCAGAAATCTTCAATCACAGCTACGTTTTGTAGGCAAGATTGATTTAATTACTTTGTGTTCTCGGTCCCGTAGAAGCTAGGAAGACTTTGATGGCGAGCACCAACGTCAGACGTCATTTTAAGTATTGTAAACATCAGCAACATAACATGTATGTTTGGCGAAGAGCTGTTGTTAGGCCGGAGTCATACATTCGCCCAATAGATTGGGTAAATCATGGAAGCAGTAAAGGCCAATATCCACATTGGTCTAATTCATGCTTGGCCAGTCACGTCGCCAATGTTGAGCCAAGGCAATGGAGGATGAAGTAGACGTGGCAGTTGCTGCAATAACTTTCATGCCGGGTGTACATTTTTCAGAATAGTGGAAGAAAAAAATATTTTGTATTTCCCCCATGCATCTGTTGTCGCATTTCTACTGTGGCTTGTGTAGACGGTGCCACAGAATACGTTTCCGCTGATATAGTTCTAGTAACTCCAAAACTTTCTCAATTAACCACTGATTCATTTTCAACACTTCAAATAGAATGTTTATTTCCCGTTAAGACTAAAAAAAAAAAACGAAACGAAATTAATTAATAAACGCAACACCAATACCTGTACCAATATGTAAACGAAGTCCTAGTCAACGCCAATAAATATGCCAATCCCATTTAGGTTCGACGCAAAATCGACAATGAATGGCCAATGCGTCTAACAGCAATCGAACGTTCCAAGATTGGCCTAGAACCAGTTACACATTGGTCGATTACTTCCAACGTCGAGTGTTGGGTCATTGTATGAAACCGATATTTGATGCGCTTTGCTGTAAAATGTGGTAGTAATTGTGTAAAGGGTTCTGGAAATGTATGTCTTGTTGTGTTCTTTACAAATGTTAATTTTAATCTGTGGAGCAAATACTTTGACATGAACGAAATAAATTTTGCCAACAACATGCTCTCCGCTTTGAAAACTTTTACTAGATGTTTATGTATATATACTCATACACAAGCCGTCCCTGTGTAAGCAATAACTTATAGTTTATGTTAACATTAAATGCATTGTGGATCGAAAAATGGTCTGTTGAAACGGCATTAATATTGATAGTTGTGCCAACAGAATTTGTTGGGACAATATAGGGAGAGATTTTAGAGCTGGTGAAGGGTGACAGATGTGAGTATGAAGCAGCGCTGGAATGGGAGAGCGGGGGAAACGGGAGATCTCCGAAAAAACCGACGACCGGCGGCATCGTTCAGCATGATCCCCACTTGCGAAAATCCAGGGACCGACTACGCTGGGAATCGAACCCGGATCGCCGTGGTGAGTGACGAACTGTCTGAACACCGGACTGTGGGCAGTACAATTTAACAATGTTGATATCTGAGTTTATGAGAGGAGAATAGTCACGATTATTTCAGCACTTCCTCTCTCCGCAACCTGCACATCATGGTTAATTCTTTATAAGTATCATGATGTGATTATTTAATTTACCAAGAATTAATAGAACTATGAAATAAACCTGATCGCTATCGCGCTGCCAACGTAACGCAGAAATGTGTCGGAAGAAGCTCGCTGTTTGTAAGGTGAACGGTAGTAAAGTTTGGTCACAATTTAAAATTAAGCCTACTTTTAATCAGATTTTAAAAAAATAGGTAATTTTCACAAGGATATGCTTTAACATTTCCAGGGTTACTTTTTAATTAATTGTCATTTTATTGCACGACAAGGTAAAATTAGATCCTTGGGTATATCAATTCATTACCGTTAATCTATATATTTTGAAGGCGAGTAATGCTTCTATTTGTTTTAATGGTCATAGTTAATTTTCTAAATTGTAAGGGTTATAACCGTAATACTTTGACAGTGTGAGTCTTCGTAATATGTGTGTGTACTAAGCTATACCTCAATATTTGCCTGACAGCAAGCACAATTTTTCGTATTGTGAAGACCTGACTTGCGTGTTCTATAGTAATCACAAGGCTGAGCTATAGAGACTGTAAAGTTGGGTGCACAAGACGGCGGTAACATGTTAAATAACTTGATGTAGCGATACTGGTTGTCGGAAGTTAGCGGCTTAGTTATAACTCGAGCAGGTCTGCTGTGGTGTGTGCTTGTGAAGTCGCTGGCAGAGTTGCCAAGTTGTGCACTACGCCGGGTTGTGGCAAGCCTCACAAAGCTGTGGGATCATAACGAGCATTAAACTAGAAACAAGCCAGCGAGTCCCTCTGGCAGGCGGGCTGAATGCTCAATTCTGTCGCTCCAGCTATTAGATTATCGCTCTTAACATTCTGCACGCAACTTACAAACTACTTTCTCTTTTACGTCCGCATAAAAAGGCGCACTTCGCTAGCTCGTTGCAACCCCAACTTTAGACAGATGACCAATACCTGTATCCGCAATAATAACGTGTAACGAAGACGTCAGCAAAACCTCAGCGCCGGTTACCATTAACATGATAGTTTCAATTGAAAAGGAAATCACAAACAAAAATCGCCACACTAAGTGTTTTTTTCGATATGTTAATGATATTAACAAAATTAGTATTAGCGTGGTAGGTCATAAATATTAAAATGGTTTTCGTATATTTAAGGTTAACTGACCCTATAATAATTGTTAATGCCACCCCCTTGAGGCAGCACTAAAATGAACAGATTTTATTTCTTTACTTTCTCTAGAACGTGTGACTATTATCGATCTGAAAACGGTATGTTGTGTTGTTTTAACAAAAAAAAAAGTTTGATAATTATGATTTAACAATGTGGATTCAGCGAACATTTTGGTTCGATCAGCTAACTCTTAAATAAATACATATTTACAAAATGTGAGTTTATAAAACAATAGCCCACGCAGTGCCAGCAGAGTACAATGTGATACACGAAGTACAGTCATTGTGGATAACGTATGAAGGAGTTGGTGTTGGAGGAAGTCTTATCTTGAAACATGATACCTAACGCACCTTGAGATATCAATTCTCACAGTGAAGTTGCTTCTTCTTTCTTTCCTACTCAACACGTGGTTCTCTTCCTCCTTCTCTATTCTGTCACTCGCCACCAATATAAGTGATTTATTAAATACATCTTAAATGCATCTTGTTTGATTATTCAAGTGAAGAATGCGAGTCATATAAGCATACTATATGTTGACATAGTGTGAGGCGTTAGCAGAGTTTTACTTAAGAGGTTAGATAATGTTTTGTTACATCGGTCGTTGATGTACAGAACCAAGTTTGTATTTATTGGGAGTACTGTAAAAATTTTATAAACTGCAAAACGCTTACAAGGCACGAGTTTCTGTTTTAAAAATAAAGTTATATACTCATAGGAATGGGATTTTTGATGTCTTGCACGATACGTACAATAATTCCTGTATTAAAGCAAGGAATAGAATGAAAATTGTTAAGAAACAAATACTGTTCATAGAGACGGCATGCGTGATTATTGAAACTGTGCCGAAGTGGTTTTGTCGAATATCATTTATGTGGTTTATCTCATTACCTCTCGAAACTATTCAAGTGCTGCGGTGTTTGTTTCTAGTAATTTCAACTTGTAATAGACTTCATTTACTTACCCTCCAGCAGTCGCGTGGTTGACATGTGTCACCCACTTCGTCTTCGCTTCCAAAAACTAGGTGTTGGAAGAGGTTTCAGCTCCGAGCATGCCATTACCTGTCTATGAGGCTTGCCGGCTTGTGACACTAGTCTAGTGCCTGGTCTTGTCTGTTGAAGTTGTGTAATTACTGTTTTCGTAGGTCTGAGCGTAGTTGTGATAGGAAATATGCACGCCGGTACAAACTGTCATTGCTAGGGTTTATTCATTTGGGAACACCATCTTCTCATAAACCTCTCAGGAACACTGTTAAAACCATAGGTTCAATATTACCATCAACATCAATATACAAGACTGGTCAGTTGTTCATCAGAGCTTAACAATGGCATAGAATCACATACTTTTCTTGGTAGACAAACATTGCTTTACCATGGATGCGTCACAAAATCTGTTTCAGTAATTCCTCGAGTTTTTCACACCATCCTACCCACTAATGGGCTCCATGGACTAAAAAATCCAATTCATTCGCTGACTAACTTTTTTTACGTATTTACCTTCTTGCGATCGATTTGTTGCTGATTATTCCATGCTCCAGCAGTGTTTGACCAAAATCACTATATATTTCATTAGATTGACCTCGCCGAGTTATAATTCATCAAAAAGATCGTAAAATCATTCAGAGCACAATAAGAGGCACAGCTCAATATGTCTCTGAATGTTTCATGCAATGGGGCAGAATGACAAACTGTATTTCGACATACGCCATTGCAATATTAAGTCGTCCCAGATATCTTTGAAGGAGACAAAGAAAAACAAGCAACGAAATACGAAAAAATAGAAAACAAGCCTAGTTGGTTGTAGTCAACACATCCATAAACAATAACAAAAGAACATAAAATATCCCATAAGGAATTAGTCAACAACAAATAAAGGAAATAATTAATGATAAACGATAAAAAATGAAAGCCGAAATACAAAACTAACTAATGTGTAAATCTCAGGACATCACAGTTGAGACAGCACAGACAACACTGGAACGAATACAATAATGAACACAAGACAGGATAAAACGACGACGTCATAGACAACACACAACGATGAAGACACAAAAGAACATAGTGGATTTCCAAAGGCCAAGTAACCAGTGCCGATTAACATCTCAGTTGGTCCAATTTCGTCTTGAAATCAAAATGTAATTTTCCTTTAGTTTGGCGTAACAAAGATATCCGAGTCCCGAATTGTAGTCAGTGATTACATTTGTGCACAGTAGTTTCAACTAACAAGAACAACCTCTCTTCTTCTCAGCAATAACTGATAAATAAGGAAGGTGGTGTTCTTATGTCTCACAACATATGCGTGATAATTTTCTCGGTGCTTCATTGGCAGTGAGAGTTTATCTGCAGTAGAAAATAACACATAATGTTGCTGTAACTCACTATCGCAAAGGGCATGATTATTTCTTAACTGTCCCTATATTCCCTGTAGACTAATCAAGAATACAGGAAGAACTGACTGTCACTAATAGTAGCCACATTTGCTGTTGTTTCTCGACCTGATGACTCTTTTGAATCTTTCCATGGGCTGGTCTCCTAAAACTTGTTAGGCAGGTTCGGTTTGATGAAGATGTAAAGTGTCACAAAACACATATTTCGTACTTGTAGAGGTGTGAATCTGATAGGCGGTTGGTGGCTTAGCAGTGCTTAATATCTTCTCGTCAAGTAGGCCTACTAGATCGTCATTTTTACGTGCTGCTAGACAGCAAGATCATTCTTCAGAAATGACAGCACTCCATCCAAGCGCTTTTGTGACGTTTGATTTTCTGCTGACAAACTGTGACGAAATGATGCAATATTTCATCAGACACGGTATATTGACATGCATGGCTATGTTTTCAAACATAAGCATAACAGTTCTATTGTAAACATTTTCCCCAGAATATATCTGTACTTACAAACTCTTACCACCACAATAATGGCCTTTGAATAATTGATAGTAGTTTCAGGAAAACACTCAATTATTTCATACGCCTTGCCTTTGGTATCTTCAAGGACACACGACTGCAATTTCTCATTCTGAGCCTACCAACCTAGCCACTGTGATAAATCGTGATCGAGAGTTTTCTGTTTAAATTTGGGAAATTTATGCTTACTTCCATTCGTTTCATAATTACAGCTTGAAAAAACTGGAACGATAACTGTATTTATAGTATCACATTCACAGCATTTAAAAATCTCTCCTTGATAGTGCTGTGCTGTTTAATCTTTTTTGTCAGTGACTAGTCAGATTCAGCTTTTTTTTACAACAATCAAATAAAAAGTTTTATCATCAACGTTCGCTAGATTCTTACTTTTCAATTTCAGTGTGGAAAATTTAGTTTTCAGCAATTCATAATCATTTCCTGTTTCGCAGTTACAGTATCTCTCACAGTTTTCGTTATTAAGGCATGCAGGGCGCCTCTCACCTTCAGATTTCCGATGTCGTCCATTATCACGGTCGCCAGAAGTAGTATGTTCGGTTTATTTTTCATTATTTTTATGAAACAAAATAAAACATAATCAGATTAAAGTATATATGTTTTTATTCACACATTTATCGTTAGTTCCAAAAACCAATCTAGTCTTAAAAACTGTAGATGAAAACATTTTCAGAGACATAACACATAATTTCCAACACTACCAATAGACAAATATACTTCCACACTTACAGTAAAAAAATATTCCTCAGTTTACATATGGTTAATGTCGGAGTAGACATTGTTCATAAATTTTACAATCAATATTGCACAATACTATCATACCTACTTTAATATTCCCTCATGCCCGATATTCGAAACTGAAAAACCAAAACTAAAACTACACAATATTACGTAATAAAATAGTATTTGTGTTTACATTATACATATGAATTATTGTAAACATAGTTTAAAAACAAACAGCTTAATGTATGAGAACTCTGTGGGATGATGGGGATTTCCTTAGAGTTATTCTATCTGGATTGCCAAATATCACGATAAGACCAGAAGAAAAGCAAGACAAAATCTACACAAGAATGAACACAATCATTAAATGGGCTACTAGTCCTCGTCCTACCCTCAAAGCACCACCACACACACACACACACACACATACACGCACACGCACGCACACATACACACACACACACACATATATTATATATATATATATATATATATATATATATATATATATATATATATATATATATGAATCCCTATTTCCCTTGGTCACGCCATCACGCGTGAACGGCTGCACCGATTTCACTTTTTTTTTTTTTTGTTGTGTTTGTTATTGTCAGGAAAAGGTTCTTATTAAAAAAATTTAAAAAATTGCGCGGAAAATTAGAAAATTTAAGAATACTTATTTCAGAATACTTAACAACCATATACTATTATATCTAATTTAACCTTAGCGCTGTGGACAATATAAACATTTGACAAAAATGATGTTAAAAATCTGATTATCGTTTAAAACAAATGTTCGATCGGAGTTATTTTATTGATAAAAATAAATAAAGAATACTGAATTTCTTAGTGTACATCACGGTTAATGCTAAACAAATGCTAAACAAATACGAACATTGTTTTCAATAATTTTGTCTACATACTTCCTGTCTTAACGATGACTATAGAAATCGAATTGTTAAATTATCGAATGAGACACCTCTTGAAACAACACCAACTTGGAGGCCTTGAGGAATTAGTGGATTAGTGATAGCGTGAATACCGGAAAACCGCATAGGGGTGGAATGCTAAACAATGGAAGGAAGCACCTCTTGGAACAGCAACATCGGCTTGCAGACCTTGATGAAATAGTAGGGTAGTGGTATATGTCGGAGAAGTAATTGACGGTGTAATACTATATTACAGGCGACTGTGACTTTTGGCAAGAGAACAACAACTTTTAGACTTTGAAGAAGTAGTCGAGTAGTGGAAGCGTCAATATGAGAGGAACGCGTGGCTAACTTATGGATGATGGCAAATTTTGGAAGGAGACACAAGCTTGCGTGCCTTGACGAAGTAGTGGAGGAGTGGTAGCGTGAATATGGGAGGAACATGTTGCTAACTTGTTGATGAAGGCAACTCTTAGCAGGGAGTACAAGCTTGCATGCCTTGACGAAGTAGTGGAGAAGTGGTAGCGTGAATATGGGAGGAACATGTTGCTAACTTGTTGATGAAGGCAACTCTTAGCAGGGAGTACAAGCTTGCATGCCTTGACGAAGTAGTGGAGAAGTGGTAGCGTGAATATGGGAGGAACATGTTGCTAACTTGTTGATGAAGGCAACTCTTAGCAGGGAGTACA
>PNEQ01050154.1:6710-37179 GCA_003012365.1 Medauroidea extradentata
CCCCCCCCCCCCCCCGTACAAGAAAAAACCTGAAAAGACGCCCCCGATTTAACTTAATTTTAAAGTGAAAATAAACCAATTTCGCGTTTTGGATTATCAACTTTATTTAACTTAAAATTCAGGGAAACTATGATCTGTCAGTTTGCACCCATTAGCGATACTAGCGCTCAATTTTCCCTGTGCCAAACTTTTAACATTGATCTTCATAACCTGTAGTAGAATTAACCTTAGTCAACATCATGACGCCATGTTGCTCCCTATCCATGGCCATGATAATTAAGAGCTTCTTGCACAACATTTGTGAAAGACGTTAAGCATGAAGTCACGTACTTGTTCATTCTGTCTTCTCGCCTTCTCTATACTTGGCCACTCGCAGCGGTAGATGATAACGCTTGCGATAAATCACGTGGACGCAATTAACGTATCCGCTCGACTGATTCTAAAATAGAACCTTTCGACATTTTCAGCGCAGAAACGTGGCGGCGAATGTGTGAATCCCAGCCTTCGCGCGAAGGTATCGCAATAGGTTTCTCAAGAAATAATATGGAGCAATAGGTTTTAATAATCTGACTGTAATCATACTGTCACGTAACTCTGGCGTTCACAATACGCAGCACTATTTTCGTAAAATATTTCGCATGAAATTATAGGATATACTGTATTTACTATTTCACTTTTTTTATAGAACCCCAGGAGATTGGTTGATTATTCTTAGCTGCACCCACAGTTCATTTTACGGGCGTAATGTTAAAGATACTTCGAAAGGCTTTCATAAACCTTTATTTCGATTTCGACATTTTACGTGTTAATTTACGTACCACGTTTTCATAAGTGCAAGAATTATGTATGTCTGGTTCCAACCACGATGTTGAGACAACTCACTTTTTCCGTGTTACCGTTTACTGTTGCGTAAATACATGGAATGCGGCCTACTTTATTCGCAGTACGTACTTGTGGGAAAATGTACGAGACGGCGTTCGTTCTGCATACAACTTGTACTGCATATATATTAGCATGTTCGTACATAAATTATTGTACGTTTCCCAGTGCTGAGTGTTTTTATACAGGTGGCAAGTTGTTTTTTATCTTAGTTGCGCCATAAATAATGTCCTTAATCGGACGTGAACAAAAGGAAAAAGTGAGACCAAAGTATAATTTACCGTCGGACAAAGAAATTCGCCAGTGACAGATTCAGAAGAGGTTTTCAGCTCATTGTTTTAAATCACCGGAACTATGAAACTTGTAAACTCATCTCGTTGGCTGTATATTTGTTGAAGTGAAGTGGTTTGAAAGGTAATTAATGAGGTGAACTACGTGTTCAACCACAGACGGCAATGCCACCGTGAAAATGTTCTCACCGAACTGGAAAGAAGAGAAATAAAGAAAAACAAGGGAACTACAAAAAGAAAGAGTAAGAAGTGTGTGTTGGCGAAGGGGGGAGGTGTCACATCGCGTCACTACGTCACAATAAGACGTGATTATCAACAGCGCGCCGTGCGACCTGGCCGTGCCGAGCCGGGCCAAATTACCGCCTCTGTGTAGAGTGAGACGGCGCGAAACAAGGAGAGGGAGCCAGTGTGGCATGAGCGCTGCTCAGTCGAGCCGGGCGCTCCGCATGGCAGTTGCAGCAATCGAGCCTGAATCTCAAACGCGAGGGAGAACGATGGGAAATGAAGGACTAACGTTGGCGCGTTTTGAATATGCCAGGACATGCCTGATATTCGCCCCCTACCCCAGGCCGACGCTGGCATCAACTGTACCAACTCCGCGCAGCTTTGTTGGAATATCAATTTGAAATGAAAACCCAGTTGATCTTTTTGTCAACTGGTTTCGAAAGGGAAAATGCGCTTGCTGATCGTAAATAAACGCGTTGTAAATATGCCTAATACGAAGTCCATGCTGACAGCCAATGAGTATATATGACAGTCGTGGTCTGGCAAGTCACATCAGGAAGTATTATTTTCTTAACAAACATTCGCAATATTAAACCAGTTACCGAATGTTCAAAACTATATCATAACTTAAAAATAAAAGTTTCATTTTGTGAAAAAAACTTTAACAAGTAATATAATACAAATAAACATGACAAGAAATTGGATCATTATTGCTGCAATGTAGGCCTAACTATGCACTAATATACTGTGATACATTCTTGTTTTACTAAATGTTTACTAATTAATTAAATTGCTCATTAAATTTTCAATAAAGTAGGGGTGTCTTACATAGGAATTTGTTTGCCCGGGAGAGGAGAAGTGAAGAGATGGGTTCATGATATACAGCATATAAACAAAATTAAAAGAAAATAGTGTATCTTATAGTAGTGTGTGTTCGGTAAAGGTTCAGTGTACGATACAAATGAAGACTATTTATTATATTTAATGTTATTGCATTGCTTCAACATACGAAAGATAACTTGTAATGCGCTTTCGAAGCTAATGGCTAGAGATGATGGTATATCGCGAAAATATTTTGTGCCAACATACCTTTGAAAACGCTGTAGTTAATTGCAAGACATACGATTGGATGATGTACGTCTGACACAACGTAGCAGTCTGCAGACCAATAACAGGCATCAAATATTACAATAGCGGTAGTCTTATTGGCTCAGTCAAATAGGGTAACAGCTTCACGTACAAGTAAAAGCCAATTATCTTCTCGTGAGCTAAACGTGTGTTGAAACCCAGCAAATAGTTAAGTTTCCCCGCGATTAAACATCATCTCTACTAATGGCTATCAAAGTGGCTTCATAACTTTCTTGGAAATCTTTTAACAACTAAAAGAACTGAAAGTGTATTTTGACAATTTCTACATGGTGTATTTATGCAAAGTAGAATTTAGAACAATACAAATATTAACAATATTAATACATCGCCTTTTTTGTTTTATCTTTCGCACACGCGCGCGCGCGCACACACACAGAGTAAGAGATATTTAAAATTAATTTATCGACAGTCCTATCGCTTTCTTTTGCTTAGTGACGTAACTAGACAAGGTACGTGCGTAATTGCGTCGGAGCAGTTACGCCTGATAACAACTATGTCTCGTGTTTTCAAATTATCTATTGAATCCTAACATTCGTATTCGTAATCATTAATGAATACAGTATGTCCTGACGGCGTGGCAAGTTTTCCTACGCTGCTTCCGTAATATTTCAATACCGTATCTCAGTTGCCAAGCGTGATATTTTTTTTACAGAAAATGACAACAATGAAACAAAGACACATGCTGTGTATAAAAAGCTAGATGGCAGCGCAGGAGCAGAGATTCGCGGGTTTGTGATGTGCGCCTTGCTGATCCAGAGTTATTTGTGTAGAACTTGGCTTGGCACTGTGGAAGTCAGTCAGCCCGGCATGGCGTGACTTGGTGATCGCGATCAGAAGAGGTCTCTGCTACTCTGCTCAGAGCACCGTTCACTCGTCGCGGGTCGGTGCGTGCGAGTTTGGCCGTGCCTTCCTCACGGTGAGTGTAAGCGTGTCTACTTGGAAACTATTTGCTTGGAAACAATTCGTTATAACGCACCTGTGCGTTTTGAAGTATTGCTAGTCTTCCTTCGAGACGTGTAGCATAGCAAGTATTTAGAACGAACATTATAACAATGCTGGAATCACACATCCCTGACGACCACGACACATTTGAGCGAATCTGAGCAACGGCAGTACACAGCCTTGGAAACATTCATTTTATTATTTATTTGTTCAACTTGTTTAAACACTACAATATTCAGCTCTTGGCCGGTTTACATCTTGAATTCTGAATAATAATAATAATAACATTATACAATATTCACAAACATTTAATTTTTACACCAATACACACAGATTCTTAATTTTCATCATAATTAAGAAGTGCACTTAGGACTCTATAATAAAAAGAAATACAAAAAAACAATGCACTACAGACACAGTGACAGTGTTGATCCAAAAGGCAATCATGAGACATAAAATTGACAGTAATAACACTGTCAAGGCTGGTGCAATTAATATCACGTTTACATTTAAAAAATAAAGTACCGTACCGAAACAGCTTTGTTTTATTTATGTGTTATTTCTAGTACGCTATTTGTCATTTTGCTCCGCCAATAACTATAATTTTTCTGATTACTTATTTAGTAATTAATTTAATTACTTTATTAACGTATTTATTAATTAGTTTTGTATGTACCCTCGAACTTACCAGCCTTGATAAAGGCTCACCTAGGAAAAGGTAAGGTTGTGGTCTTCCCTGACTGATTTCGGACGGCTTGAGCAGGGAATCGAGCTAAGATCCCTCCGGTTCTCCCGGTTGCATTGAGAGTGTTATTACCACTGATTCACTTCGCTCGGTAGCAACTGCGTACTCCGACAACTTTACATAATTAATTATGATAGTATGAACAAATCTTTTTTCTTCATAAATACTTGTTTGAGTTGCCTAACAAATTACCGCGCGATTATGTCCCTCCACTACGCCTGGGCTCAAATTCAGCAATTTGAATCAGTTATTTAAGAAACAACTTAAGTCAATTTTCTACTACATGTGTTGCGAGTGTTATATAATTTTTTAGAGAGGTAAAAACAGGTATTTTTAAACAACATTACGCATCGAGTGTTTCAAGTTCGTTTGAGAAATACCATATTTCATTGACTACCTCTGTACTAAATTATAACACCCACAACTCCTTTTGGTAGCAAATTGACTCACGCTATTTCTCAGATGACTGATTCATGTATGTTCTCCTATGTTCGAGAGTCACTTTGAACGTTGCTCGCTCCACGAAACTTTTTGAGAAGTATTTGCTGCAACAATTTTGTTTATGCGTGTCATTTCACGGTAACGATCGAGCGAGATGGCGCTGGGGTAAAAAACTGGACTTGCACTCGGGAGGACATGGTTTCAATTCCCGGCCCGGCCATTCCGTGTTCCCCATGACTGGTGCACCGTACAATAGGACGGATCGAATAGTGCTAATGTACAAGATTCGCAAGGAAACCTCATGAGTAGAGACGGGAAAAATTGCACGGGTTCACTAACCTGTAGGCTAGCCTCCAAGAATATGTGTGTATTCAAGTAGACAGCAGCTGTTCATTAGCTGCTCGCAGATACAGTGGTATGGGGCACATTAAGGTATATTTTTATTATTGTCTCAGAGACTTCCAGGGAATGTCAAATAAGTCAACGGCTAACTGCGAAAGTGACACGTGCTTATAGTTGTTTGAATTTTAGTGTGTGCATAAAAGAATACTTGAATTTTTCAGGTCCCTAGTTATGAGCATCCCATTTGCTGTGCGTCACAGACTTTAGAATATTGATACGCTTAGAAATGATTCCTGTAACCACAGAACTTGACCGATACCTTCCCCACTTCGTGTGATCTTGGAGAAGCCATGGAGAGCGTTGAAATATTGGGGAATCACACACAAACCGCGGTGCATAACTCTCTCTGCCTTCAGTTTTTATTTTATTTTATTTCGTCTTTCATTTTCTTGCCGAAGTTAAGGCTAAAGTGCCTTCTCTTACACTTAACCAAATTTTAAACAAATATCACATGCACAAAGGTAGCAATAAAATGAGTTGAAATCTAACTAGAAACAATAGAAAATAGTAACTAAGAACATAAAATTGACGTAGTTAAAATAAAATAAGCTGACAGCTGCGACAAAAATTTAATGAAAACTAATCTAAATCCTGGAATACACTTGCAGCTTATAGCATACATTTTCTATAAGTTATTTAACAAACAAGAATGTGAAATGTGTTTGTGTCGTCCACTTCTCTTTTAACTGACTTGTATGTTTTATATTCGATACAACGAACAAAACCAGTATAAATGTATGAACTATGGACTACGGACTATAGATGAGGCAGACTGATTCCCGTCTTCTGCGCATTTCCTCAGTATTGGCTCACGAACGGCTTGCATGACTTACAGAACCACGAGGTCACTACCGACTCGTCATTTCACAACTCATGCTAATTATGTTTGTTTTAACTTGACTGTACCCCAGTTTTACTGAAATTCGGTCATAGTAAGTTCACTGAAATTTCAGAGAGCTTGTTTGTAAAAACTGCGATCAGATCCCGCTACAAGCAACGTGGTTTTTCACAGCTGTGTATGCAGAACAAACGATCATGATTCTCGTGGTTCAGGATAGGATACAGAAAGCGAGGGGAGTCACTATGGATTTTACCATCCACCTTTCCTCACACAACTTCTCACATCAACATTAACGCGAAATATTTCTCGAAATTTCTTAGAACTAAAGACTACATAATATTTGAACTGTTAAATGTAATTACTTTAT
Source organism: Medauroidea extradentata (assembly GCA_003012365.1). Lineage (NCBI taxonomy): Eukaryota > Metazoa > Arthropoda > Insecta > Phasmatodea > Phasmatidae > Medauroidea > Medauroidea extradentata. Next base: position 12,992 of record PNEQ01050154.1, read on the forward strand.
TTTTGTTACTTTAACGCCAAATTACGATGAGAGTGAACCCGTTGCAGAGAATTGTGGCAATTTTTTTTAACGAAACTATTTAACGCAAAATATATTTGTATATCTGCGAAAATGAACACACGCTTCAAACTATGTTACTATAATTTTAAAAATTCCGCACGTTTATTAGGATCATCATTTTCGGGTCCCCCAAAATGGCCAAAAATGTGTCTTCCAGACTGCCGTATATAAATAAGAAACGAATTCGAAAAACAGAACTATAAAAATAAGCGTTAGACTTTGAACTATGCTCCCACAAACAAAACAATGTGGTCACCGCTTAAGAGTGCGTTATTGATAAATAAACATAAATTGATTTTTACGCTTTTTTCGAAGTCAATATGGATAAAATACTCAATGTCAATCCTAGATAATGGTATTTGCCAACTTCATGAGTAAATATTTATCCAGAATTATTAATTTGTTACACGTGATCTCTTGCGCCGCAGTTAAATGCACGAGGATCCGGCGTCAGAAATTATGCCTCAAAAGTTCGTAACACTGGAAACATTTTGTTTAAGACGTTCGCTAAAACTATTGCCTAGGATTACTATTGTTTAATTTTCGCAAATTGGCTTCAATAAACCTACAGTTATAGATTAACGCTTTTAGCGTTGAATTATGTACCACGCCCTCTTAAAGTCCCATTGGAAAAAGGGTAATAGTAGAGCATTGCATGCCAGTGAGTAGCTTGCGAGGAGAGGCGATAATGCATTACACACGTCTCCTGTCTCACACACGAAAACGCAGCCTATGCTGAGAATCTGAAGTATAGAACGTCACTTGCACTGTGGAGAAATCTCTCTCTCTCACTCGCCTCCCCCCCCCCCCCATTTTTCCCTTAAATGGTAAACCCTTTCATCACTTCACTCCTCGTAAACCGCAAATCTATATTCCGCTCCTGTCAGTGTTGTAACTTCGAAGTGGGTTAATGCCCAGATGACGTGCATACTACTTCCGTGTAACTCTTTGGCACAAGCGAAACCAGTACATGCCACCCACGTATTTGCTAAACATCCTGAATAACGACCCCCTGCGTGGGATGCATGTAGCCTATTCATCCGTCTAAGGAGATTAATTTTCAGTTCGCAAATCTGAAATATTCCTCCACGAATTCGCGTACGCGTTGTGTACGTGCGTATTACTGATTTTTGTTTATGTAGCTTAGTTAATTTTTATATCCATTGCACATACTTCCGCCACGTGTCGTGTCAAACATACCGCACCCATAAGCCATAACACAAATCTGAAATTGTCAGGTATAATATGTAAGACTCTACTCCTAGCTATTTTTACTTGATTGTCAACAAAAATAAAAACCTATTTCAATGCACACCGATTACAATATTTATATTATTTTTTTAAGAACTAATGGTCCTAGGGAAGTGCCATATATTCTGTGGTTTAAAAAAAAGGGGGGGGGGGAATTATTTAACAAAAAAACTCTTTTGCAGTGTGATTTGGCACTTCGGGTGACATCGTCTACGTTTTTCCCTACAAATAAGGCAATGTCATTCTGCAATCTAAAATAAAAGTGCAAAAATAAGGAGGGTGGAGAGAGAATAAGATCATTTGCCTCATCACCCCCTCCCTTATTATTCCCGCTCCACTATTGGCACTAGCCTGGTGGACCTGTCTTTTCCCCTTCATCGGTGTTTACTTTAGTACAAATACGACATATTTAACGACGGACTGATTATAATATTACTGAATTTATTCCAGTCTAGGTCCAGAGTAAAACGTTGCAGCAGTTCAAGCCGCCAAGACAAGCACGATTGCAGTAAAAATAGGTCCGACAGTATTTGCCGATTTTTTATTCAGTTTAAACGTTATAACGTTATAAAATTTTAGCAACTTCCTTCGAATGGTCAGTGCGGTTACAGTGTCCCGTGTGAGCTTGCAAGTTTATGCTTATATTGTATGTGCTCGTAGTTTGTAAACCTGCAGTTCATCGTAATGTATCAATTAAATACCAAAGACGCGCCAAACAGCAATCTCAGAGCCCTGGCTGGTCCTAGAGGGAGTTACGTGTTCAATTATATTATTACATGTGGCTCAGTATCTGTCGAACATACATATACGCCACCACTGACTTTCCAATTCATCTCTAGAGACTCGAAAATTTCGTTAATTCATTCGAGGAGAAACTCGATTTCAAACGCCTGACAAGCACACCACGCGAAACCTGGGATAAATTAGAGACGAAAATGTTAGTGGCAAAATGTTCTATGACGACATTTTATGTGCGCAATGTGTCAACACTGCACGGAGATAGTCTCTCTTGCGCTCCTCAATCAGGTATTAATACGTGTATGTTAAGTCAAGTGAACATAGGATCATGTTTGGACTGCTCAGGATTTTAACCTGGCCCACGGTCGTAGAAGAACAGGTCTGGACACTCGCCTATCTACCAATGTATTTTGCTTGACCCCCTTGTTGTTTGGCTGTAGTTCGTCAAGTTACCGAGAATGTTGTACTTTTTGGCGCTGTAAACCAGGCGGTCGGACTCGAACTCTGCCCACTTTTTTCCATTGTTAACATTATAAAGTAAATAAAGATTTCAGGAGCCATGATTTTAAAATGTGAGCGACGGAAGTATTTCATAAATTGATAATAAATGCGATTTGATGAATTGTTTATCTTATTGGAAAGGAAGTGGGCGGAGCTTGAGCTCGACCGCCCGGATTACAGCGCCAAAAATGTATAGCATTATCGGTAACTCGGTGAACTGCAGCCAAACAACAAGGAGGTCAAGTTTCCAGGCGAGTGTCCAGACCTGTTCTTCTACGGCCGTGCCCTGGATCAATAATACGCGGGTCAGAACAATACGGTAAGTAAGACATCTGCGAAGCGCAAGAGGGGAAAATGTACAGTGCAGTGTTGCTACATTGTGAAAATAAAATATTTTCGTACAAAATTTTGTCACCTATTTTTGCGTCTCCATTTCAGCCCAAGATTCTCGTAGTTTACTTATTAGTAGGGCCCGGTAGTTTTCGCGAAAATATTTGTGCCCCACTTTGTTTCAGTGTCTTACGTGTACAACTGCATCTCATTTAACCGACAGCAAACCTGCAGGAGAACACTCGCTGACTCCACCCTACCTTGTCACATGTACAACCGGTCATTATTTGGAGCAGCAGCTAATGTACGAGTAGCTGAGTACAGAGTGTACACAGGACTGTGCAGTCTAGCCGGCTAGTAGTTGAACCCGCGAAATTTCCGAGTATTCATCTCGTCAAGTACAGTCCACATTGCTAGAGACGACGGAAAATACGCGAGAATGTTTTCTGTCATGGTATTCTCCAAACCAAAGTGGCGTCCTGCTCCTTGTATGATTAGAAGATAGTGTGGCACTATCTAGATGTTTACACACAAACCACAGACGTTCAGTCCTACCGCACCAGTTTAGCATTGGCGCAGTCAAACTGGGTTTCAATAGAAACGAAAGGAAATCATCGGAAATATTGAAGGCTAGCAAACATTCAAAATTTTCCGCTGTAAATTTCCATTTCTACAAATTGCTATAGGGTCATACCAGACTGTATGCTGCCTTTTTCAATAACATCCTGAAAACTTTGAGCAAGTTAGGCTACTATTTACATTCTAAAAACTACTAGTAAACTCATACTTTTACCCCTTCTATAATTTTTAATTCCTGCAACAACATTTTCGTCGCCGTAATTCAGATTTTTTTTTTTTTCGTTCGAAAGCGACATCATAAAAAGTGACCTAGTTCCTCCGAATATAATTAAAAATGCCATTGATAGGACCAGGAAAATTTCATTAAATCATAATCCGTTCTCCTACATGCATACTTAAGCCCCGTCTATTCGTTCATTGTCTACTGTTCTGAGTAGCAGCTAGTGGACAAATAGTCGGGGCTTGGGTATGCATAGGATAGTTGATTCTAACATTGAGGTCACTGAATTCGCCAAATTGTCCTGGCCCTAGTCCTTGCCTATCCTTATTCTCGCTAGGGCTCAAAGGTATAGCTTAGGTGCCACCCGTAAGTTATACCTTTTAGAAACGCAACTGTAACAAAAATAGCACTGAAAATATGACATTTTCTTATCGTGAGGCACCCAGAGGCAGAATTTGGGGTGGGCAAGGTGAGGAGGGGGAACTTGCCACCCTAATATTTTAAGACGATTTTTTAAAGGTTAGAACCCTCCTTTTAGCTATAGTAACTTTCACTATAACTTAGTCGAAAACTGCTTAAATAGCACCATTTTGCGTCTTGAAATCCACACCTCCCCCCACCTAATGCTGAAATCCCCCGCCTATTATACAGCCGGCAATGCTGTGTAAGATGGCGAACGTGACGTGCTAGGCAGCGCCAATACCTTCCAATCACGCGAACTGGCGATATAATACTTTGCGTAAATAGTCTATAGAATTGAGGAAGCGTGACGTCACAAATGCGTGCTTGAAATTGGTTTTCTCAAAAACAACCGATTTTAGGATGCCATCGTGAGCTGTCCTCTGTCAAACGAGCAAAGGAAAGGCAATATTTTTCAGTAACATCTCTTAGAATGTGTTTATCAAATTGCGTCCCCTCCGAAAGTGAAAACCTTGGAAATGGCTACATCCATGTCTCAATGGTGAAAATATTAATAACTCACATTCATTTAATGTCTGCGATATAATCATACCAATATCAGATTTAAAAAAACGAAGCCCATAGTCAACGAGAGCTCATAACTTGCTATGTTCTTCTCTGTTGCCATGACAATGATGTTTCATTTTATCAGAGCATTTTGATGTAGTGCGTGATTTCTTACATGTTTTAGTTGGATTCACATGAACACAAGTTATCTGGAAATTTGGCGGCGTTCCAAATTTACATAATTCGTTTAAATCTAGCAATTTTTTAAGAGTAAGAAAAATACACACGTTTCCACGTAAAAACTCGTTTGTCTTGAGATAAAGTTGTAGTTACTTCAGTTTTAGTGTTTTAAATAACTACACAGTCGTCTACAAGACTTGTTATGAGCACTTTTTACAAGTTTCACGAGCCGCATGAATGACTAAGCGGTCTTTGAAATTTACATTTGAAAACGATGAAACGTAATCAACTACATTAAGCATGAATTTGGTTGAAGTGTAGCAATTTAGAACTTCTTACATTGGGCGTTTCTCTGGAGTTATGATAATATATTTTGTCAGAATGTGAAGTGTAACTGTTGTCCGTTATTATTTTGAGTGTCAAAACATTACCACACAAAACCAAACTAAGTTTGAAATTTCAGGTATTTTTGGAGTACCTGAGAATTTAATTACTGTCCTCAAATGGTAAAGTTTGTTTTCTACGAAGCGGTTTTACATAAAGAGTATTTCCTTCACATAACACAGCTTTATAGGAGGGCTTAGTATAATGTTTGAAATCAAAAATTTAGCAAAGACTAGTGCGCATGTTAAAGTGAACAGCCTATAGGTAAATATTACACCAGACTGGCACGAAATCCTCTAACTCAAGTGTGTTAATCCATGGACGTAAAATCTTCGCTCCCCCTCCTCCTTTCCTCGACCAAACCCGGTAAAAAAGTAATTAATTGAATTTCCTACACATAATTATTGCTCTTTCTGAAGCTTTTTTCCGTGTAGTTGGAATATAATATACAATTTTAACTAGTACATCAAATTCCCAAATTCCCCTTAAGCCTACAGACGTGTACCCTTAACAGCTGCAAAAAAAACAGGATCTTAGAGGCTATTCCTTGAGTTGGCAACACTGATGCTCTACACCAACACCCCTTCTCCAATCAAACCAACCATGACACTCCGGCTCCCACTTGCCAGCTGCAGGCTGCCAAGTCAGAGGGGGAACAGATACCAACAAAGTGGCGACTGGTTTAACACATTTCACCCCTCCACCTCCCGCAGCGTCATGCACACAGACCTGATGTGTCGCCCCATCTCCCCCTCCTCATAATGTTGCCTATATCATATTAATTATCTTATTCTGCTCTCCTCCGGTATTAAGCTGCTCCAGATAAACGAGTCTTAATTCTACGGCATTAAACAGAAAGGAACCAATTCACAGTTAACTGGAACAGATATTCAAGGTCAAAGTTTTTGTGTGTATCTAAGACTCATATAAATCATTTTTTCTGGGATCTTATTTTTTGTCAAAAATGTGATTAGTACTTCTTATTCTTCTTCTTCTAAGACGTAGTACTTCGGATCTTCTCCTTCTGCGTGGTATGATAATCTCCAAATCGATTAATTTGTGGGTTGGTTCCTTTCTGCTTAATGCTGTCGTCCATTTCACTTACACATGTATGCACAGTCTTAAAATTGGTGCGTTTTCAAGTGATAGTTAGAATGTGTGACTGTATGCATGAGTGTGTCTAAATACACACACATACGTACGTAAATTCAAACAGGACGTCCTGAAACCAACTCACAATACTCATACAATAAGCACACCGCGCGAATCCTGGGCTAAATTGAAGACGAAATTGTAAATGGCAAAATTTTTGCAGGATGACGTTTTACATGACATTGTGGCAACATTAGTCCACTATTGCGCTTCACAGATGTCTTACTTATCTTACTACTGCTGCTCTGACCTTCATATTATGTTAAAGTTAAAATACCGAGTAGTCCAAACAGTATTCTATGGTTATTTGATGACACGTAGATAAAATAATAGTATACGTGTAACGCAAGAGGGGATTTTCTCCGTGCAGTTTTGCCACATTGCGCACGTAAAATGTCGCCGTACAACGTGTTTAGCCAATTACATTTCCGTGTCCAAATTAGACCAAGACTCGTGTGGTGTGATAATTCGGTTGTTTCTAGACAGCCTGTAAACTCTCCGAATGCTACAATCAAGCCTAGGCAACCCAGCTGTATTACAGCCCACATAGCGCTGTTACCGCCGGGTGACAGTGCCGCGATATAGTTACTACGTTTCCATGTCGTTTTGAAATCGATTTCAAAACACTTACCGTTTTGAAAACGCTCATGGAGACGGGATTCAAATCGATTTGAGTCTCAAGGTCGTTACACCAAAAATTGGGATCGTATCGGATTGAGTCGGGCGTATAATGTCATGGAAACGCGGATCGTACTGAAAACGAATCGAAAGTAAACAAACACACATTCGGCAGTTGTTTCGGCCTTCAGATATTCTGTTGACAGGTGCAAATGAAGTAGACTGAATAAAAATTATGATACGATCATGAGAAACAATAATATTCTTGTATCCATTTCATTTTCTTTAGCAATTTAATTATGCGTGTGGCCGAAACAAAAATAAACGGATGGCTGTGTGGATTTATTTATTTCATGTCAGCCAACGTAAATTTCAGTTTTACCAACATTACCACTCGCAAATTTGGCCAGCGAACTGAAATCGATTTCAATCAGATCCAAAGTTTTGCATGTAGACGGTATCGTACTCAGTCGAGATTCAATACTCGATTCGTTTTCAAAACGACATGGAAACGTAGTAATTGTTTGCGCTGTGACTTATGGACTGTAGAATCTTCATGTTCGGGTTGCATAACTCCTCAATCCTCAGGCTTAGATTAAACATCCGGCATATTACAAACTTTGGGAGGTGATTCTTTATCAAAAATTAGGTATAGTTACCCAGAGAAATTTTTGCCTAGCGCAATTCTGATGGTAGAAATTCGACCTTGAAAATCAAATTTTAAAGTTGTATTTTGGCAAAATATCGTAAAAAATATCCTCTTGTTGAAAGTCCCTAGAAGGAAAAGTCGTTCAAATAATCAGTGGCTGCAATAAATTGCTTGTTATGTGAGCATTGCAACTTGTACCACGAGATTATAGCATCGTTGTCACCCGAATTTTTGTCGCTTTTTACAAAAATTCTCATCTGAAATATGTGCGAAGTAATTATACAGAACTGAAGCACAGGATACATTTTTCAGAGGACAAAACGCATTTGCATGTGTTCTGTGTGCGATTACATTGCGGTTGTAGCAGTTTTTACCTACATTCCAGGTATTTTATGGTTGACAGATAAATATTAAGAGTGTATTTTATTGTCAAAGTACATTATAGCAACTTGAAACAATATTACATTATTTTGTTACTACGGATGTACGTACGCTCAGAAAGGCGACAAGAAATGTTCAAAACAAACAACAGCATAAAATTGTTATAGTCAGTAAGGGGTGACCACCTTCGTTTATTTTATTAGTGGTAGAGTTAAAAAAAAACTGTTTCTTCATGGGCGTAGATCTCAATAACACTAATCATTGTAAAAATAATGGAAATTTAACTCCGCGTCGTTTCCGGTATTTTGCCAAAATACAATTTTAAAATTCGATTTTCAAGAGTGAATTCCTCCGTTGAGAATTGTTCTAGGCAAACATTTCACCGGGTAACTATACCTCATTTTTTATTAGGAATCATCACCAAAGTTTGTAACATAAGTTCCGAAACATTCTGTGTGTGTATATATATATATATATATATATATATATATATATATATATATATATATATATATATATATATGTTTATATGTATGTATGCATGTATATATATATATATATATATATATACACACGCTTATTATTTAGGGCTTTGTTAATTTCTTTCCAATCAATATCTATTTTCCTACCTCAGTGGTGACGCCTTCGGGGGGGGGGGGGGGTTGTAAAACCTAATTTTGCTCACCCAAAATTTACTCAGGATGGGCAAAGGGCCATTTCGGCTCCCTCCCCCAAAATGCTCATGCAATTTAATACAATTTAACTGTATTAAATATTAATGCACGAAAAATGCTTCAATATCACCATTTTTACAAAATTAAATCCAATTTTATCCGAGGGAGGACCCCAGATCCTTCGCCTCCTCTACGCTTTATTAGGGTGGTCTGTAGAGGAAAACGTTGGCCTAGCCTTCCAAACTTCCATTTGCATGCAGGCTTACAATATACGGCAGCAGAATCATACGGTGTTTCGTAAACACTTTAATTACATTATTCGACAGTCGGCATGCAACTCAGCACGCTCTGCTACGTTGGCTATGCAAAAAAAACGTGATATACGCTTTATCGTTAACTGGGACAATTGCATGCGTTTATAATGTACAGTTTCCGAACAATTATTCAGTTTCCATTTATGAACACTTCATGAAATGTCGCATGTGGCGTGAAATGTCGCTTTGGCAAAATCGCAGTCACATATTTATCCTAATTCAAATCTTCAGTCCGTTTATACGTATGTATCTCACTATTTAAAACTGTTGCGATATTGGTGGGTGAGTGAGTGAGAGATTTTGGTCAGCGCTTGCTTAACAACGAGGTTTTCGGCGCTAGTTAGGGGTTACATGAGGTGAGTGTGGAACAGCGCCGGAATGAAGAGGCGGGGGAAACGGGAGATCCCCGAGAAAACCCGCCGACCAGCGGCATCGTCCGGCACGATTCTCACATGCGAAAGTCAGAGGACCGACCGCGCCTGGAATCGAACCCGGATCGCTACCGCAGCCCCAATTTGTGATACTGGTAAATTAATCGTCGTCCAAGTGATCGAAAAGTATTTTATGTATTGTTAGTATATTTTATATTTTGTGATAGCTTATAGAGTACTAGTGTGAGAAAATCGTAAAAAGAATTCGTAAATGTAATGAATTTTTACTCATCGACAATTTTCTTTACGTACGACTGCTTCTAACGTATATAGAAACATTTTTCATTTGTAAACTACACCTCTAAAATCAATAGTTTGGCCGGTACACGACGAGTAGTGATTCTTGAAATGTATCATTGTTTAAAAAATCAATTACGGGAATTATGATTTTTTTTATTTTGCTAATAAATCAATTTCTTAATTTTTCTGTGTTATCACATTAAGGACCCTGCCTACCCGCGTGTGAGAGGCTCAAAAGCGACGGAGCAATAAGGTCGACCTTGAAGCGCGCATCAAATGACGCGTCGCCTCAACGAGCCAAGCACTGAACTAGCGTGCAAGGTTCCCGCCGTACGGTTTTTACTATGGGACACTAAGCGGTGACCATATAATTTTATTGGTGGTACGTTTGCAACTAAGTACAGTGCAGGTCGCAATCTGAGTTTCGCATACGTACGGTTAGTACATCTTGAAGTACGGACGTCTGAAAAGGCCGTTTTTAGCCATGTTGAGGGGGGGGGGGGTTAGAAGCAGTGTGTTTAATGAGCGTGGCGTCTCAACAATGAGGTTCCGACCTTGTCTGAAGTTAGTTTTCTTTTCGTACGTTGGCACAGTAGGCACACGTGGAATATTTTTGTAGAAAAAAACTGGTTACTAACACACTGCAACGCATTTGAAGCGTGGGGTAGTCGATGAATGCTTTACCAAGATAAGGAAGTCCCATGAAAGTTCATCAAGGGTATTGCATGTACTGTAGTTATGGTTTTAATTTTATGAGAAACCAGCTGGTACCTGCAACTTCGTTTGCGGGGTTTCCAATTTAATGCGATAATATTTCTGAAACAAAAAGTTTCGAAAAGGGCTAAAAGGGGCAAAATGATATTAAAGGTCATTAATGTCGTTTTAGAAACATTTTGAAAAATAAAATAGTTTCACAAAGTTTCTGGGTATTCCGTTCTGCCACTCTACTCCGTTTTGCCTCCTTGCTTGCCAAATAAATTTAATTTTGGCAGAAACCTTCGCGAACGTACGCACAACTCACCAAAGTTTGTTTGTTCACTTTATCCTTTTCTGTCCCTCTACCTCGTTTTGCCTTACCCCGTCAATATTTATTGCAGAAATCGTCGTGGATGAACGCACTACTTATCAAAATTTCATCGCAACAGGATGACTGGTATAGAACAGCATAGAAGACGAACAAACAAACAATAATATTTATGATATAAGCTCAGGGGCGTCATTTCAGGTTTTTCTAGGGACGGGCAAGATTTTGTTTTCCGGCAACAGTGACCTTGTTGCATCTTTTTTATTAATTAAGCATGTATAAATTAGATACTTTAATAATAAAACTTAAGTTTTATGCGCTTAAGTTAGCATTATTTAAATTTAAAAATGCAAAAAATATATTTATACACTTGAAATTATAAATCCAGGGGGGAGGCATTTGCCCCCCCCCCCCCCTTGTGGGCCCAAATGACGCCCCTGTATATGCTAGAAGTCCTCCCGTAGCGTTGCCCGCGTGTATTACTCGTAACAGCGACTTCAAATTGAAGGACCTCTACGCCAGATTAGCAACTAGGCCATCAAGTGTTATGATAATCAAGGTGCAGATTGTGGAAAACTGTCCTTCGCTATCCCTGCTATCCCGGACCTTATTTATAATTATTTCAAATCAGACGAATATGATAGATTGTTCGGATGGTCGTGGCGTGATGACTCATTTACTTCGAGCAACCTCAACACGTACCGTCGAAAGTTTAGGCTGCAGTTTGATCAGTCAGTCAGTCAATAGTCATTCAGTCAGTCAGTCAGTGGATTATTTTATACACAGAAATTTCAAAGCAAAAGTAGCCTCATTATTAAACACTAAATGAAGGATAACTAATAATCCTATTAACTTGTATATATTTATTCAAGAAATACCTACTTGAGCCTGTGTATACCGTTGTGATTAATAATATTTTATTTATTTACATTACTCAGAACATATATGTTCGTAAACGTGTTAAATACGTAGACAAAAATTATTTTCCAGTTGGTTGTGTGATTTTATTTCCTATGTTATGAACTCACAAAACCACGAAAAAACCTTAAAACTCTGAACGAATTTAGTGCATTTTAAAAGCCTGAACTGGGTCAGTCTTATAGTTCGGTTCCAGTTTGCCAAATAAAATAATATTATTCTTCGCTTTTTTTAAAATTCTAATAAGAAAAATGTTAAAAATGCGATTATATCGCAAATTCTGTTTACCTCCCGCTACAGTACACACTGCGATTTAGCTGTTAATTTATAATTACGCAGCAATGTATTGCAAATTTTTTTATATTTACAATTTGGCTGACTAATTGTGACCTAAGTATACTTTACTAGCTCTGTTACAATGCTTTGCGGTATTGTCGCACATTTAACATTTTTCTCAGAACTGGAAAAAAGCGAAAAATAATAAAATTCAATATAGCGACTGAAACCGAGCCTTATCGTCGAGAGCTCCTATACTGAAATTATTTTCCCTTCATTAATGGAAAGGCTTCTAAACGGACGTTTCTGTAATTGTTTAGCATAAACGCCCATTGTTTGCGTATTTTGTGGCTGACATATGGCAGAGTACCCACACCGTTCACGAATGATAGGATAAAAAAAACTCCTATTTTTGTTTAAGAAATATTGGTTAAGAAAAAAAGGGCTTTTTTTAGGCATGTTTAAATTTCACAACAAAAATTCTTTCTTCCACCGACGTAAAGACTCCAAAAAGGAAAGAAATCAAACGGTTTCCTTCAGGGGGAGATAATGTCGACATTATGAATTTATGTGTTCTTAATTTTAATTCTTGTTTGTTACTTTTCTAAAAATTCGATCGAGCACAAAATTTGTAGGCTACTAATAGAATTTCTGAGGTATGCTGGTTCTGTTACGGCATCTGCAACGGTTCAAACTAATTTATCAATATTCTACTCCGGACGTTCCTGTATAGGTTAAGCTAATAAAACCAATCCATCAAAACTATTTTTAAATAAACCGCAAGGTCTTATTTTACACTTTGACGTAGCCAGAATTTTAATAATGAAACTCAAATACATTTTATTCCTGAAAATTAATTTGAGTTGACAACTGTCCGCCCCTTAACAGCTAATGGAGCTAGACAGAATGTAAGTTGTGAATACCACAGAATAGAAGAAGCATTTCGTTATAACTAAAACAAAAGTTCAAAATCATGAAACCATCTATACTTGAAAAATTGTTTCTGAAGATGTGATAATTCTTGAGGAAGTTGTATTTTAACGTAGGCATACTCATGGCAACGGTGTTAACTCGCAGAGCGTGTATGTATTGTCAACACTTCAACTTATCTCTAGTGGCAAAGATTCATGAAGATAAAAACAAAACAAACAACAAATACTGGTGGACTTATAAAGACGAGCTTATCTGTAAATCACGAGACATTACTGAGAAAAGTATCAGTAAATGTTATTTTAACTCCCACGCTTGAAAAAAATTCATTAGTTGTGAAGAAACCATACACGATTACATATCATGCGTATCTTAAATTGTATACTATTGTATCTTGGCTTTCCCAGAATAGAAGTGCGATAGTAAAAGTCTAATTTTATCAAAGAACAGTACTAATTAAAATTTCGCAATTTTGTATAACTTTCTCATAGGAGTATGTGTTAAGTATCCTACTGTATTGTTCTATACCCTACTATACTGTACTCTTTTAGTACATTATAGTACTTCTGTAGTAAATTTATCCTTAGGCATTGTCAAATACGTTTCGAATAGCAGACATATATTTAAAAAAAATTATTAATTTAGTATTATACCAAAATTATTAATGAAACAACACACGCACTAGGGCATATATATATATATATATATATATATATATATATATATATATATATATATATATATATATATTTCTTCTTGTTTCCAGTCTATCACTCAGTATTAATAATTTCTGTTTGCAGTTCATAATATTTAAACTACATAATAAATGTCAGTTTCTAGATTACTCCAATAACTTATCACTAGGGACGTGTCAGATTTGTATTATTTCGGGTAACAGATTAAACTTATTAGTGCTGTACGTACATAATTACATGCAATATGTGAACTGACTTGTTGCTGAATCATTTACGATATCGTGTATACGTCCGTCCTCTGGTGTCGGCGCTTTCCCAGATTCGATCGCAAAAAAATAATTGCAGTCGGTCGGAATCCAATCGAACTCCAAGCTACTGGACGCTAGTTTGAATTCATTCATTGAAAGACAGTTTCGAATAATGATTCTGGCCAACAACATAAGTTCAGTGGTAGCGAGATAATTATTCTGCGAGAGTACGGTCCACAATGCCGTTTGGTGATCGTAAGCGACAGAGCGATTCTGCGTTTTATCGATCACAGACCAAATAATTTTGATTCCTGCGCGTTGATAGTTCAGGAGTTACAAAACGTAGCAAGCTAAAAATAAAAATGAAAACCTCAGGTACAGTTACAAAAGCGAATCTACAGAGATTCCAAATTCGAACCTCGAACGTAAGCAGAACACATCAAGAGAGATTATGACTATTCTTCGACCCAATGATGTTTATAACAGACTCAGTTGTACTTTACTTTATGCGAATGAATATTATTGTACGTGAAGTATCTACGACACAACATATTAGTGATAATTATTCTGATGTTTATATGAGTAACGAAAAAGAATAACCACCTTATTGTATAAAACCCCTTTCACCAGTTTGTGATATTATTGCAACTTCTCCCAAAATACGTAGCGCAGAAACCTCTTGGAAAAAGTTTGATAGCAAATTATAGAATAAATCAGGAAATTTAATTTAATTATTTCATTAAATTTATTAAGTCATCCATCCCGAAGAAACCCGGCTACGCCCAAGACAGTAAGTTTGTGACATTATTGTATGTTTTGAAGCTAATCTTGGCTTGTATTTTCCTTGCTTCTTTTGTCTCGTTTGGTTATCCGGGACAGCAGATTACTACAGTGGCGTACGTTCACGATTCTGTCCAAAATCATGTCGTTTCAGCTGCGGACACAAGAGAAATCCGCACGGCAGCACTTCAACGTTACTCCTCACGTTATCTGCCGTTAACTGGGACTACGTGGGAATTCGCAAGCAAACTGCGATAACCTAAGTACAACAGAGAACTTATCTACAACCCACAACCAGATAATAGCATACGAAGGAAGGGCATCATTATCACAGGACAAGTAAGTGCCTTACTGATGTGCAACACAGCCCAAGTAACAACTAGAGTCACACATTTTAAATATTTGAACTTCCAATATTTTAATAAACTGAAATGACAGTTTGCGCTTAGTCCCCGATCGACCATTTATGTGATTTCCACCGCAAATTATACAACTTAAATCTTGCCTACGTACAACGCTCAATTATTCCCTTATCTCAGACAACCGGATTTCTTCTGGCTAAATTGCCTGTCGGAAATCTATGCGGTGTCTTTTGATTCTTTCTTCATCCACCTCGAGCAAAATTAAATCAGAATGTTCTTACCGACATTATGACATATTCGAAAAATGTGTCTCGGGTTTGACCTCAGAAACCAATGTATAATACTTTTTTTTTACGTGAAACCGCTGGACTTATTCCCATTACGTTTGTCTAAGAAAAGAACTCAATTGATATCATAATTCTATAATTTTATAAAATGGAGTATGCTTGAATGAATTTGAGGTGTCTCGAAATATCTAAAAAATTTTTAGAGTTCCATAGGAAAAATATTGCTACCAAAACACTGCACCCCGAGACTGCGCTGTTCTTGTCGAGCACGATAGTCTGACCCTTATTGACCCCTGCCTCCGCGCCTCAAACATGGAAAATTACATCCGGAATAAAATTACTTACTTCTGTAGAAAATATACTCATTTTTGTCATCGTCGAACAGAACAGAAAACACTGCTTCCTCACCGACTGAATGTATTCACTGACCTGAGTGTGGATACTGTGTTATTATCACGCAGTAAATGGGCATTACATCTTTTATAAATACACATTTTGAAAACGGCACAAGAAATTGTGTCTTTAGTATTCTGCAGATCTATAAAATAAAAGTATTACCTGTTTGTTGTTTTATTTTAAGTAATTGTACATGTTATCTCCGCTGATGCGTCTGAATGTTACACATGGTTAGAGACACTGGAAAATCGCGAAAATATTTAACATAGTCTCCAATAAACTGTAGTATCTCAATCGTGACACGTGCAAACCGTTTTCTGGCAAATCACATACGTTCTGTGTCACAACTATTCAGTTCTAATTGGGTCTGTTGAAGAGGAACACGGTGCTCGTATAAACGATAGCCAATATAAGTGAAAAACCTTCAGTGTTATGCATAGTATGTTGGAGTCTAGCAAACAATCAACTTTTCCCGCGATTTACCAGTGTCTCTACACATGGTTAGCCTACAGGTCATTGAATTAGCGAAATTTTCCAATCCCTAGCTATTATTTGTTGTGTTCATTCAGACACGGCTCCCATTTGACTCCATCAGTCAGGATAAGGTCACTGTGACGTCATACGTCTGTTATTTGCCAGCAGAATTCCAAGACAAATGATAGTTCAAACAACCAATCACTGACCACGAAGCACGGCTGCGCGTGTTCACATAAGGCATTGAAACCAAATGGTTTGAGACGATGGTACATCACGAAATTGTTTTTGCAGACCAATAACAGGCATCAAATATTACAATATCGGGATTCTTACTGGCTCAGTCAAATAGGGCAACAGCTCCAAGTATAAGCTAAAGCCAGTAACCTTCTGGTAAGCTGAACTTGTGTTGAAATCCAGCAAACAGTCGAGTTCTCTACAAATGGCGCAGAAATTTTCCCACCATAATATAGTGCCTCTACCAGTAGTTTTTAATTTGCTGTGACTGAAGCCATGTTACCGGAGAATACATGTTCGCACGCTACTGGCCGGTTGAAACACCGGCACCTGCCAGTCTAATGTCCCTACAGACATTCAGCGTTGTGTAATCATTGCCCCCTTGGGGAACATCTATTCCTCGCCACTGGTTCCATTTGACGGACCTTATTTCTCTAAGTTCCTTACATATAATTGCATAAACCGTCAGGTGACCCACGTAACAGTGGCGCCGTGTCCCTAATTTTCCTTTCGACACTGCTGGCGGTTCTGTAGCAATAATGAGCTCTGTGCCTGAAGACGACGTCTTTTGAGAAGTGAAAAAATGCATGAGGCCCTTACACACGTGTCAAGTGTTGCAGAGAGTAACAGCACTGCGACCACACTATACTTTACTCAGTGGTCAGAAAAAAAATCTACGATGAACAGGCGGACTGTATAAGTTTATTTTAAATGAAAAGGTATTATGTTTTAAAAAATTTGGCTTTTGAAATTTGGAAAGATATCAATTATATCCTGTATCTATTTTAATTATACAATAAACAAAAATGATGTGTGTATACATACGTATATCTATTTTTTTTTTGCTAGACAGCAACATCCCCCCCCCCCCAAACCTAATCCTGACTGCGTCTCTGCTTCACTAGTAACTACAATAACCAAGAAAATTAAAACATAAAAACATAATAACTTTTTATCACAATAATTAACACACGTACTGTACACCGGTGAAAGTTATCTTATTGAAGCTGTACAAACGAAAAAAGCATACTTAATATTAGTACGAGACAGAGTTAGATTTTTAGACGTTACTAGTGACTACATTACCCTCCAACATAAACATTTTAGCATGAATAGAATCCCCATAACGGCATGTCAAAATAAAATTTTGCAGGATACACGTAACTAAAAATAAAGACTCACTGAAATGACATAAGTTACACTGAAATCAGATGTCGCGGGCTTTAGAGGTTATAAAATCTACTTATTTTTGTAATATCACAAATTGCTTAAAGTGGAGTATTTTTACACACACAACATACACTACACACACACATACACATATACGTATACATAGTTATCGCTTCTGTGATGATAAAACCAGATTACGAATCTTTACGTTCCTATAGCCATAGGTTTGCTATTCAACGTTACTACAACTATGTAAATTTAAAAAGAACTTACGTGTACATGGGCACTAATGGGCTGATAAAATCACATGAACGGGAATTTTCTTTAAAATGTAATTTACCGTTGTTGTTATAATATATTTTTTATGTCTGCCCGCAAGCCAAGCCACAGTGGTTCGGGCTACGTCGCAGTGGTGACGGCAAGAGCGGTAATGGCTGTTGTTTTTGCCGTGACAACTCGTTCTTGCCCTTCCTTCTGGTCGTTTCCTCGAAACCGAGTAGAAATAAAACAGGCGGAAGCAGGAGAGAAAATTAATGGCACCATGATGCTCTGTGGTTATAGCTTTCGCTCTGCGCCACGGGAAATTCACAACGCATGTCAGCGAAAGTTGAACAATTAATGCTTCTCCTTGTGTTTTCCAACTAGCTAAGTTCATTTCTCGTTCTTCACTCTGCGACTGGTATAGCGATCAGACTTTTGACTCACTCCTCCACAATTCTTATAGTAACTATAAACCGAACGAGGTGGCGCAAATGTAATGTAATAGACTCTCTTCCGGGTTCATTCCCGGTCCCTGCCATCCTGATTTCTGTTTTCCTATTATATTTGTTTATTCACTGCCGAATTTATCCATAGACTGGTTTACAATTGGCACGTGCTTACACATAAAAATAATGATTTAACATTACAGTTACAAAAATACGAACATTGTTTTTAAGTGTACTAAAATAATGAAAAATAAACGATGTATGATCTTTTTTTTTTTTTTTTTTTTTTTTACAAATACAGATGAATATAAAGTTCTATGCCCTACTTTAGCTGGTTCATAACAAGTAAAGACTTAAATTAAAAAAAAAACCGACTCACAGGATACTAAATTTCAAATCGTTCAGACCAGTAATATTGCTCACATTCGCTTTAAAAAAAGTGATCTTTAAACGGCTGAACAGATTTCCTTGAATCATAGTTAAGAACACTCTCGATCAAGCCACCTTTCAAACAAAAACAAAAAATAAACTAAATGAAAATCGGTTCATTCGTTTAGAAGCTACGATGCCACAGTCAGATACACAAATACACGGACAGACACGTCAAACTTATAAAACCCTTCTTTTTTTGTGTCGGGGGTTAAAAATAAAGGACTTACATATTCTCCCTGAACGAATAAGTGTGACAGAATGTTTGTAAATGATTCAGTACATCAAGGCAATTGAAAAGAGTTTTTATTTCGTGTATCGTGGTGATGGATTAAAACAAAGTTTATAATCTTGTAATAAATATATTTTGGAGCTTTCATATTCATTATTCTCTTTATAACTGAGTAGTGAAATGAAACATCTTCTATTCTACATATTTAGTAATTCAGACGCAACAAGTGCTTTTTTTATGTGATCTCTTTTAAGATTGGAACACTATCTTAAACAAGCGTTCTGAACTTTCTGTACGCGGTATTGGAGTGTTTTGTTATAGTTGTTAAGAGTTAGTGAACACTAGTTTTTTTTTTTTTTTCACTTTAGAGGCTCGGAAACGGAGAAGGTGATAAGTAGAATATAACAGGTCCGTCAAGCATATCATCGCCTCTAGGAGCGAAAGACTAACTATAGACAGTGTTTTCGTAGAAACAGTTTTTCAACGAGACTTCAAGCGATGACCCTGTTATTTTATTTGTGGAAGTATGTTGAAAAGTCCAATGCCGGTTTCTATGATTTTGTTTTATGCTTACGGTTGATATTTTCTCAGCTACAGCAACGTGAAAAAAGTAATTTTTATCACTTTTGAGGAGCTTGGAAATCAAGTTTTTAATTAGCAGACAGAATTTTTAAAATCATAGGGACACAGTTTGAAGTGTGTCTTCTTTTCGTAGATAAACGCATTAGAATAATTTGTAATAGTTACACAAGAAAGCATACTTTCCGTGCCATGCTACACCACATCTCACGCACCAGGTCTACTTACTCTTAATCCTCCAGAATAAATTAAAAACTGACAGAACTTGTGCGTCACAGACAGCTTGATGTCATTTATCAGTATATTTTTAAGTCTGTGGAGGTGCGTCAAGCGGTTAGAACGTATATTTATTTTTCCTAAGATAATTTTTGCCGAAAATTGCTCCTGTGCTTTTACTGGGAAATGGTTTTCCGAAATCGCTCCAGTCGAATGAGAAAGGTTCGTTAATAAAGGTTATGGTCGATTACTTTTTCCAGTTGTTTGTCATTGTGTAAAGTTGTGAGTCCCCGTCTCTATTGTCCTCGCTGTCAAAGAGACGTGTAGTCCATTTACGTACCATCCTATAACGGTGTGGATGTAGCTATTTTTAACGTACTCCATTGCGATGCAGATGTCTGTCAAAGAAAACGAAAGAGAATAGTAGAACATAAATAAGCAGGGTATACTTTAGTCAACAGAATACATAAACAGTATAAAAATCCATAAATGGAATCGGGTCAAATAAAACAAGGACAACCAAGTAAGACAAATAAAAAATATATAAAAAACAGATACCGTCAAGGCAGACAACTCGGATTTGAGGCCTGGTTGGGCAAAAGGACAAACAGATAAAATATGTGAACTACAAAGACGAAACGAAATAAAACACAGTAGTTTTTCAGACAATAAAAGGAAAGCGATTTTCGGGAACTGGAAACTTTTTCCGTCTGCAGGCACAGACACACAGAAGCCGAGAACACGAGTACGACTGATGAAGGAGCTGAAAAACAGTATGGGTTTGTAAAAAGTATCCCTGAACGGAATATATATATATATATATATATATATATATATATATATATACAGTATACACACACACACACACACATATAGTTTGTGACATCTCACTGTCTCTTTTCTCTTTCATGCCGCAGATTTTATTTTAATAATTTTATTTGTCAAACACCCCGGCCTGATTTTGTTTTACTGTTATGTTTTTTTAAAACTGGAATTTAGTATGTTTGGCTTAAATAATCACATAGTTTTGATAATGCACTCCATGGAACCCAATTTGTCAACAAGCCAAGTGTTCTACTCCACTAATACGTCCTCTTAGACAGGAAGCAGCGTGTGTGTATTTAGTTTTTAGCAAAGCCCTAGACCACTAAACTTTTATTTAAGCCCATTATATATGTATGAATTAACGTGTAGGTAGATGGAAGATATCATTTGATTATTTTGGTATATGGATTTCAACAACATATTTTTTCTTACGTTTTTCACACTGAAAGTTGATTTTATTAAGCAATTTTCGCTTTAGATAGAGGGGATCATTTATCTCTTGAATAACGCCAAAAATTTTTGCGACATTATGCACGAAAAATAAACGTTAAGTTTGCCCTGCTACATATTGGAATATTCTTCTACGTTTGCTGGTCAAATATTCTGTTCATCAACTGTGTCTTGCAACTTGAGGGAGAAACGCTTCTCGACTTCACGTTTGCCACACAAACGGCCCTTGAGCGCCTAGTGAAAAATGTGCCTAACGACTATACAAGATAACATATAACTAATGTAAACAAGGGCGCCCATAAGGGGGGCAGGGTGGGGCCTGAGACCCCCCCCCCGTCTCCTCCAACAGATATTCCATAATGTGTTTAGTTTTTATTTTAATAAAACGTATAGCAAATTATTTGCAATGTTATAAGTTTCATAATCAACGTGATTTCATGTGTCCAAATATACCAGTGGCTACAATTCATACACAGACTACATCTGTTCCTGTTGACATAAACATATATTATGATCTTGGCCCCCCTTACAATCTATAAGATGGGCGCCCTTGGATGTAAAGCTAGTTTCGAAGTTCACGGGGTTTTACGTTTCGGGAGGCCGCAACGGCCGAGTGGTCAGGCCACTCGCCTTCCACCAAGGCGATGCGGGGTGGGCCCCCGGATTTCCGCATGTGGGAATAGTGCCCGACGATGTCGGTGGTCGACGGGTTTTCTCGGGGATCTCCTGTTTCCCTTGCCTTCCTTCATTCCGGCACCCCTCAATCGTAGGGCCTCGCTCATATCATCCTTCAGAGTATACAGATTGCCTACTGACTCACAGAAATAATAATCTGCATTCAGGGTGATATAGTCTGGCCCTCGAGTATCATCATACGATATTAATTTATTTAACTTCTATACGGTATACAAAAGGATCAAAAACTTTTCGTGGGGCCGTGGTGGCTAGAGTACTCGCCTCCCAAAGATGATCCGGGTTCGGACCCAGATTTTTTGTGGACGTAGACCGTTGGGTTGACTCTCTTGCACTGCCCTTCGTATTCTATCGCTTCTTCACAATACGCTTTCGTATTATGTGATCCCTCGGGGCAGGTGGATGCCTTCTGTCGCTCAGTCAGAAGTTAGTACTCGGGGTGTGGTATATCGCCCTCTGGTTATTTAATATTGTCTAAATTGAAATTAATAATCTGAGTAACGTAAAGTCTAGTTTACACCAACGATAACATTTCTAATAACTAGAGATGATGGTTAATCGCGGGAAAACTTGACTATTAGCTGGGTTTCAACGCACGTTCAACTTACCAGAAGATTATTGGATTTCGATTGTACGTAGAGCTGTTGCCCTATTTGACTAAGCCAATAAAAATCCCGCTATTGAAATATTTGGTGACAATCATTGGTCTGCAGATAGTTGTGTCAGACGTATATCATCCAATCATACATGTTGCAAGAAGTTGCGGTGTTTTCAAGGGTACGATGGCACAAAACATTTTCGCGATATACCATCATATTATCATGTGTTTTCAACAAAGTTATTAACAATGTTGTAAAAATGCTTTAACACTATTGACAAGATCATGTTATCAACATTGTTGCCAACGTTCATGTTATTAACTTTGTTAATATTTATAAAAATGTTAATAACATTTTGTTACTAACATGTTGTTGAGAACATTTGCTGGCAACAAAAGTTGTGAATTTTAGAAACATGTTAATAACTTCGTCACCAAAATTGTTGATAACATTATTTTCCCGACTAATTCTAAGGCGGTCTAGATTAAAGATTGTTGGTAACAAATGTTACTATAAAGCAGTGTTATCAGCAATGTTGTAGACATTTTATCATCAGCATTGTTATTAACTTCCGTTAATCATTCTTACAACTTCGTTATTAACATTGTTTTTTTTTCCAGCAATGTTAATAACATATTTGCTATCGACTTTGCTATAAAATAGAGTACCACAGCTTATTATTTGTTTATAGCATTTTGTTACTAACATTTTGTAATTAACATTGTTACAGTTATTTTTTCGGTGCAAACTGGACATAATGTGACAATAATTAGGTACAGGAAATGTACACTGACACGCAGGCCCGTTCAAATTTTTGAAGTAGCGTATGTCGAAAACATCCACGATAGCTAAGACGCGATCTTATCAACTTAAGAATACCGACATTATCTCTCAGCTTGAGATAAGAGGGTCTGCCAACTTGCCAGCGTCCTCGACTCTGAACAATTGATAACTGATTTGACTGAAGCTAATTCAGACTCTTTGAAGAAAGAAGCAGAAAATAGGAAAACAAGGTAAAAATAAATATTATAGTAAATCGCTCGAAGCATTACTTGGCATTATTATAGATGGTCCGCGATAAAGTAAGCACTTTTGAAGGTCACCGTTGGTGGGATAATAATTTTAATAATATTTTTTATTTGTGGCTTCAGACTTTAATTTTGAATATGGTACAATATATATCCTAAAATTTGATTGTTTCTTAGGGTGCTTTGTGAACGTTACAAAAACACAGGAAAATACAAATTTTCTAATAGAAAAAAGTAACCAGGGCTTCGAAAGTTTGCTCACAGCTCCTGTAGAAGAGTTGGACAGAATTAACATAGTGTGTCGCAATAATTTACAAAAAAAAAAAAAATAACAACTAACTCGACCTTATCTCTGGTGTTTCGCCACAGTATCTTGCCGGTAAAATCGCCTCTGTTCCTTACGTAGCCCGACACACGCTCGTCTTCTAGAAAACGGAATTTATTTATTTATTTATTTATTTATTTATTTAGACACGTACAAAATTCAGCACTAGGCCGGTTTACAATTTGCCGTGTGTTATACATACACTACAATTTTTCTAATTAGTATTGTTTCGAAAAAAATACAAAGTACATCTACGTTTCTTACAGAGAAAAATTAATAATTGTCAAATTACTAAACACGGAGAAAATAAAATTTAAAACAAAAGTATGTATGGTAAGACAAGTGCTCTTACACATATAACAGCACTAATAACATACAATTATACAATACAATTGTCAACTATTTAATATCTACTGTACTAATGTAAATAATATTTCATATTGTTACAAGTTTGGAGAACACAAACTTTATATGTGGGCAATTCCCATGAGTTCTTTGGGATAGAGGTCTAGAATTACAAATAAAAGAGTTAAATTAAGTACTGGATTTAATAGCTCACAAAGCTACGAAATACACAAAACAGTAATCAACTAGAACTCTCACAACACAATTAGTTATGCACACAATTACTCCTGTGTCA
>PNEQ01050158.1:0-11559 GCA_003012365.1 Medauroidea extradentata
CACGGGAAAATTTGAATTTCGAGCTGCAAATTGGTGTTATTTGAGCAGTTTTCGTACGTAAGCATTGAACATACCTCTGGTAGAAATATTTACATATCATTGATATAAAATTGGTTGAGTAAATAATTTAACAAAATTACCTGTATCAGAAAAAAGTGGGGGTCTAGACACCATGGCTCTTCCTCCTGGTTACGTCCCTCGGCCTAACTTCAGGTCTCTAAAAACCTATTAGGTCTATTCATAAGTGAAATAATATTTCCCAGCATTTAACGTAATGCTTACCATTAATATAATGTACTATGCGTATCTGTCGATTATACACACTTATTTCTTTACAGTGTAAGTTATGCAATTATCACAAAAATGTGTTAATCGGAAGTTTAAAAAATAACTTGAAATGTATTTGCTATTTAAAAGTTTGCAGCAGTTGATAAAACGGAAGGGAAAATAGTTTTATATTAGCAGGAGTGCATAGGCCTTACTAGTAGGCCAAACAAAAATTATGTGGGTGGAATAACATGATTACAATTTTAAACGGCCATTTTGAGGGCTTCAATTTCCTGAACATCTGCAACAAAAAAATTTAAATCTTTAGGTATCTACGAAGTGATAATTCAAAGTTTTTGATACTTTGTGATTTAATAGAATTTTATTTAAGTCTGTAACATCTCTATTTACGAATTTCAAAATATGTGTTCAAATCCAATAATAGCAATATAACCACAATTTGTGCTTGCCTAACCAGTATGCTACTACCCAATCAATGTAGGACGTTATGACAACAACTTTTTATGTTTTCCATTGCATTCGTACAACAGTTACTTTTATTTCTCACAAATATATCATTGCGCCTCCCACATATCACTCAAGAGCTGTGTACATATTACAAAGCATCATTTACCTTGCAACACATTCATGCTTTCTACCGAATTGTTTTTTTCCCCCTTTTTTTTTCCACATTTTTACTTACAATGCATAAGTAACTAATAAGTGTGTAAGCTTTTTTGTTTGTTTGTTATAAGTTATTACGGTAATTCACAGCATAATTTTTGGTAGGTATTGAGTGAAACCTCACTCACTGTTATTTTTGTTTTTATTTTCTGTAAAACCGATTAATGATTTTTGAAAGCAAAAAAGTTACATCGAAATGTAACTCGACGATGCAATTAACAGGGATACCGAGCGATTTTTTTTTTTCAAAGTATTCGTAAGCAACACGTGTCTAGTAATGGCTGAGCCCACATTGAATATTTGAAACATACAGCCAGACAAAGTTTCGTAAGTTTACCCGATGGTTCGTAGCAGTTAAAAAAAAAATATATTTTACTAGGAAGTACAAGTACATTGCATTTTCGCTCGAACCACAGTGACCCATATTTTTTCCACCTTTTATGTCTGTAATGATTCGAACCGGAATGTGCAACTAGAAATTTGACCTATGTTGTATTTTAGTATGAGAAAACGCTATTTTTTAAAACCAAAGTTTTAAGACTCAAATAGTACACAATCGTATTTAGGCTTTCTGTGGGAAATGCTGTAATTTGTACACACTTGAGGGAAGCAAGTGGTTTTTACGGCCTTTTAACAACTAAGGTCTTAAGAACCGATGGGGGTGATGTGAGGAGCAGCGCCGGAATGAAACGGGAAAACCCCGAGAAAACCCGCCGACCAGCACGATTTGCACTTGCGAAAAATCTGAAGTGACCCGGCCGAGAATTGAACCCGGATCGCCTAGGTGGAAGGCGAGCTATCTAACCGCTCGGCCTCCTGTACACGTTTGAGTTGGTAACTAAAAAGTCTTTGATATATTGTTACTGGATTCATAATAAAGTAATCCCGAATATGTTTAAATTTTATACAGAAAATTGAAATTCACTCCTACACACAACTAGTTTGCAGCACATATTGATGGGCTAACATGCAAACACGAATGGATTATCGAGCGAATACACTTGGGTGTCACTAGGCGCGTGCCAGGAGGCTCTGCCTGGTGCTGCTCGTACTACTGCAGGTAGTCCCGAGCTTAAGTGGGGGGTGTCTTGACGGGATGAGGAAGGGGGAAAAGAAGGCGAGAGCCATTAGGACGGGACAGTGGTGCACTCACGCCTAAAACATTGTTGCTTAGCAATACGTAGACTTTCAAGCTGGTAATATCACCTTAAACAAACATTGTCATTACGGTGACTTGTTACACAGGAAACAAGCTTTCATAAGCCCTGCGAGTTATAAATATTTTGTCACTGTACTGATGTGTACAAGCCTTGAATGAAAGAGTAAAATTAACAATAAAACTATTTCAAACTTATCTCACGGCGTCGCGAACGCATCCTTCTTCGCACAAGTCCAAAACTTCTTCAGCAGATAATGCCTCTGCCACGTCTAGTTTACCGTATCACACGAGAATGTGTTGTGCGCACAGTTTCTGAAATATTACAGTGGTCCGTCGGTAGCGCTGGTCCGTTGATGACACCTTTCCCCCACCGCAAACTAAATAGTATCAAATAATTGTTTATTTTCGGTAAATAAATGTTATTTGCTGTGTAAATTACAGTCCAACAAATGCCGTTAATATATATCTAAGCAAGATTTACAGCAATCTGGCAGAGTTCGTAATGTGTCTCATTTAAGTGTTTCTTCAACTACACATAGCACTTTGAAATAATATATTTTAAAACATCAAAATAAAAGTTGTTATGTCAGTAATTTCCATAGAATGGTAGAGGATGTAATAAAATAACCTTCGTATATTCAATTACTTAATTAGTATATACGTGTACGCAGTTAATTAACATAGCGTCTGGTAAATTAAAAAATATATATGATATAAAATTTATTAGACAATGGTTTTATTTTGAATATTTTTTAGTGGAAATGAAAATTATACTTCATATGAAATATATTACAATATTAATATTCCACGTTTTCAGGTTATATACCGTGGAAGTCAAGTTTTAAAACAATGTATTACAAGTCTGTAGTTTCCGTGTTCGGTTCTGGATTCTTACATCCTGTTTTACCGCCTTAGGTGTTTTTTAACCACGCCCAATGGACGACTTGTAAAAAGGCGGAGCTTCAGTCAGGTGTGGGATACAATTCCTATCTCCATGGATACCGCAGCCGAACGTAACCTTCATTTAGCTGTTTGGTTTCACATATCCCGGATGAGATGTACGTCAAAAAAATTGATTATTTGTTTGGAATTTGCCGCATTTTTCAGGTTAACATTAATCTTATGTATTTATCTATCTTAGCAATGAAATTGAAACTAATATTTTTATACTTGCGTGCAAATCTATAAATGCGCAACATTTTTGCTTTCTGCAATTATACCAACTAACAGATTAGCATGTTTGTAAACAAGCTTTGTTTCCCACAGTATTTCCCCTGCGGTGTGACGTCAGGGGGCGTGTACTTCAAGTCGTCCATTAATGGTGGTATGGTTCTAAATACGGCATGGTTAGGACCACGGACTTGCCGCGAAAATAAACTTGCGTCAGTTTTTTTTCCAGTGACTTGCATACAAATCTGCAGCGGTGTTTCGTGGTTCTTACAGCTAGTCTTTGTGAAAAGGTGTCTCTCACTTGATTGTGCCAGTCAGAATCCGGTTACTACAGCACCATACGACTGTGAATTGTGGATAGAAGCCCAGGATATGTGAGAGCTAAAACAAAACAATTCTGACCATAAAGCAGTGCTGAATTCGCTGAAAAAAATACTTATTAGTCACTGCAAAATATTTTGTTAAAATGGACCTTACCAAATTTTTTGTGGTCACTGCAAAACTTTATTGGGGACAGCAAAATATTTTTGTGTTCACTACCAAAAAATTTGGTAAGGTCCATTTTAACAAAATATTTTGCACTGACTAATAAGTATATTTTTCAGTGTAAGATGTGCACGTAAGCACTGAAACAAACTGGGGTAAAATTCTCTCCGCGAAAATTTTGCGGTCGTGGATGTAGGCAGTTCCTTCTCGTTTCTTGTCTGTTGAATAACGTGACCCCATTTCTACTGAACCTATTGTCAACTAGAGAATATTAACTATTTACGTGATATAATTACATGAAAGTTTTTTATTGAATCACATAAAATTGAGAACATTAGAAGGTACACAATTACGAAAGTTAGGAAATACTGCCAATTTTGAAAAGGATGGGTTTGATTTTCGCTGATCGTAATTTTTTTTTTTGCATCCGGACTCCAGTCTGGAAAGTTGCCGGAGTACATTCATTAAGCCGCGAGCATATTATTCAAGTCGGCGCAGTAGGAGCTACCTAAGGGCGAGTAACAAATGATCAAGTTTCAGCTGGGGGAGTAACTTTATTCCTCAAACTTTTTTTTTCGTATAATTTGCTCATCTCCATCCCTTTCGCGACCTCTTTAAGTGAGATGCTTGAACTTCCTTTCTTGTCCGGGGTCCTTGGAGGTGATTAGACACCCCCCTCCCCCATCCTTCTAACGCTTGTAATTTATAACTCTCCACGCTGATTGAAATGACAGGAGGATGGTAGTAGATTCGTGACTCCTTATCTCTAACGAAGAGGAAGTCTTATCTGCAGACCGAGAAAGAAGAAGTTTGAGTAAATAAAAAAAATTAATAAATCAACACATTGTCTTTATCCCAAGATATTAAAGGCCACGCGTGGTAGTTTGACAGTGATTTTACAAATATATGTTTTAAAGAAACATCATTTTCATATCAAAGCATCTCTCCCTACACTGTTTTATCACAAATGTAACATAACCTGGAGCAAATTTTTTAAGGTAAATATTAACTTAAACGTTTTCCAGCTTTTTGTACGCTAAAGTATCATCAATTTTTTTACCATAAGCGGGGGTCACATTGGGATATTTCAAAAATTTATTTTTCTCATACATGGTTGCACTGAATAAAGAAATTTACTTGGGATAAACCCTTAACAGCAAATATTCTGATGATATTTAGTAAACATTTTACTTACAATTCATTATTAGAGAAAATAAAAAATATTATAAATGTATACCAAAACGTTTCCAAAGTCACCCCTGCTTATTGTATGTACGCGTACATGCAAGATGTTTCTTGAATAGGGGATTAAACTCCGCATGCGTGATTCTCTTCGAGAAAATTAGATGAAAACATGTTTTGCACTTTTCACCCAAACTTGACATTAAGGAAGTAATGAGCATCTAAATATTATATTTTAAATTCATATTTCCCCAAAATATCGGGAACTAAATTACAAAAATAAAATATATATATATTTTAGCATTGCTTAACACTATTGGGATCTTCAATCCAACTGTAAACGTTGCTTGATTTCTTCTACCCCAATAAAAATAGCAGGGGTACCTACCGTCTCATTATATTTATCTTTTCGAACATTTGGTTAATTGAGTAATGTTAACTGTCTAACAAAAAATGGCTTTTATTGCCACTGTTTAGGACCCATCGTTTTCTCTCAAATCACAATTGAAGCTGCAGCGATAGAGTCCCATAAACTATTATTAACTATGGTATCGTGAGTTAGAAACAAGTGGTTGAAGTTGAATGTCTTTGAAATGCGTTGTACATAACAAATCTCACTTGTATGCAGTACTGTGTATGCTTTATTCTCTTTGGCACATGTGGAAAATACAGTTCTAGAAAATTATAAAGTTACACATCAGTATCGTTTACTATATCAGCACACCATTTCAGGAGAAATCTTTCAAAACCAGACATGTCCACCTTGTCTAGCTATAGAGAAAAACATCATATTCTATAGCACTAACTGAGAATAAACACACCCATTTCAATGAGACATGTGTTTTGTTTAAGGAGTCTGAGTTCATACTCGTATGTTACACATCTTGTTTGTATAGAAAGGGCATTTAACAATTTTCGGGATTTTTAGATATGTCTGGTTTTGAATCTTTGCTCCTCATTTGTCCTTACCATTGCCAATGCGGGCAGGATCTTGTGCCTGCCGATCACCCAGTTCGACTGAAATTCTGCAAGTGGTTCATTCAACAAACTGAAATGGCTACCTTTACATCGTCAGTTTTGTTTACAGATAAGGCCACGTTTTGGAGATAAGGACATCACTATCATCCACAACAACCATCAGTGGTCGACGTCAGCAACATTTTAGTATAAATGTGATGGCAGGAACTGTATGTCATTGGTGGGGCCATATGTATTGTCACCACGCCTGGAAGGTGAAGTTTACAGACACTTTTTCGCCAGTGTTTTGATAGAACTGTTAGAGGAAGTGCATTTGTGTGTACGCAGAACGATGTCGTTAATGTATGATTGTGCCCCAGGAAATTTATTCGTCCTGTCCTTGATGTGTTAGTTGCTACGTTTTATCGCAGGTTGGCTGGTTGATCGGACGCTGTTGCATTGGCCTCCACGCTTACCCGACTTGAACATACATTAGACTGTTGTACACTGTTTCATTTGTGTTCGGATAAATTTGACAACTACTCGTGGGAAATAATTTTTAATATTTTTTGATTTGTTACACAATGCAAGACAATCTTAGCTCTAAAATGATTCTGAAATGTCCATTGCAGCATTTGTACTACAAAATTTGTCTTATGTAGTGCCACAAGTCACAAAATATTACAAATTATTGCCCAAAAGTTGCTGTCAAATTTATCCAATCTTTTATAAAATGGAGTATATTTGTGGGGACATGTGAAGTGTCTTGTGTGTGCAGCTCTAATCAAAAATGCAGAGGTGTCCTACCATCGGATTTTAGAAGCATGTGAAACAATTCGTTGTCAACCAGGCATTTTTGACATGCTCTCGGGTTCATGTTAAGACGTGTTTGAGCATGTATAGCTGCTTGGGGTAATCAGCATGATAGGTGCCACATAATGGTCAAGGAATAAATAAGAACGTAAACGTGAATGACGTTGTCTTACATTTGGAAATAACCTTTTTGAGATATCCTTTTGACTGCAGGGCATATATGAAACTAGCCTTTGACACTACATTTATGCGTTTCTTATCGTTTGCCTCACACATAAATGCTGATGGACTACCGGCACATTTCGCTAGATAAGTCTCGCAAGTTTCAAATGTACAGAATTGTTTTTTTTTTTTTTTATTGTTAAACATCACACAGGCACTACATCTGTGCCCATTACACCAACGAAACCAGTAAATAAAAATTGTTAGACAAAAACTTCGCCAACATCCCATTTGTGAACTTTAAACAAAACATTTACACTTTTATTTTCAGATCTTTCTTAGCTGAGTTCATGCCAAAAAAAAGTGCTGCCTTATGTATTTATCGTAAAATTAATTTTTTGTAAATGAAAATTTTTGTTATACGTAGAGTCGCAAATGTTTGAAAATAATTAATTTAGTCCCTCGAAATCGGTGCCATGTACGTTAAAAACACAAGGTAGTGTTTGTTCAACTTTTACCGTACATTAATATTTATAGCACTGAAAGTAGCATTTTTGTTTAAATGGAGTTCAACATATTTCTTTTCATGGGGTGGGTTTGCATCCAAACCAAACTTCATTTTGGTATGTACATCATCGTTTAGTAATAGTCTACGTCAGTGTTTTGCACATAAGCTACAGAGCCTATTGCATACACAATAATACATAAAATACGAGATTGTATGTGTGCACTGCATTCTCGTTAGTAAACATTCAACTTAAATAACGTGTTTATAATTCACGATGCCATAATTAAAATTTGTTTCTGGGACTCTATCGCTGCAGCCCATTCGCTTCCCACGACGCTGTTCAGGGTTTTGTTCCCAGAGACATGGATCACAGAATTTCGGTACGTGGGAAACGTGGTGTTAAAACTGGCTTGTTTTCCATTTTTTTTTTTGTTTCATCTCGCAAGGTTTTGCGGGACGAAAGTGTACTGCAGAAGCCTTCGTCCGCTACACTGCTTATAATCATTTCTATCACTGCATGAAAGAATTCAATCAAGTCACTCAATTGTATAAAGATAATGAAATTATGTGCCTCCGGATAACCATGAGAATTTTATTTTAGTTTGGCAACTCACGACTTGGCAATAATAGCTTCACTTGTAGAAGATCGTCAAGTTGAACTGAGGTCATTCAACAAATGCATGTCTTAATGTTTATCAAAATGGTTGTACGTTCCAGGCTTGCATCGTTAGTAAACAAACGGATCTTTGTTACTTTCATGATTTATTGTTAATGAAAAATTTTAGAACCGGTTAGTTTCAGTAATATACTTGTTTCATTGATTTGTGAAACTTGTTTATGTTAGGGACTGGAATATTTCGCGAATTCAATGACATGTAAGTAGATAGAAATGGGGGATTCTCTGTCAGTAGGCTTTAGGCTGTGGTGCCGTGGTGACATTGTCGGCCATCTTGGATTCCGCCCATTGTTTCAGCAACCATATTGTATCAACCATTTTGTTTTGGCGGCCATCTTGTTTCTGCCATTTTGTTTCAGTGGCCATCTTGTTTCAACCATTTTGTTTTGGCAGCCATCTTGTTTCTTCCATTTTGTTTGGTGGCCATCTTGGGCCCCCCATTGTTTTGGCAGTCATCTTGGGTCTACTATTTTGTTTTGGCATCCATCTTGTACCCTCCATTTTGTTTTGACATATTGTCAGTTATTTTGTTTTGTGTATTTGTCAGTCATTTTGTTTTGTGTGTATTTGTCGACCATGTCAATTTCATGCATCATATTGATTTCGCTGGCTACTTGGTCTTCTGTCAGCCATTTTGTTATGGTGTCAATTTCATGCACCATTTTGCTTTCAGCAGTTACTTGACCTTTTGTCAGCAATTTTGTTTTTAGGAATTTGTCAGCAATTATGTTATGGTTTCAATTTCATGCATCATTTTGATTGTCAGTTACTTGAAATTTTGCCAGCCATTTTATCTTGTGCATTGTCACCAAATTTGTTACTGTGTCAATTTCATGCATCATTTGTTTTTGTCGTCAGTTTTAATTTGGTAGGTTCAAACTTGTTTCTGCCACCAGGTGTCGTCCACTTTGTTTTACACATTGCATGCTAGAGTGTGCTAGTGTATGTTTGGTTTCTCATGTTGGAAGGTAGATGGTGCTAGTGTCGACAATTTTATAGACATTGAAAGGTTGACATTGAATGCTTTATGTATAGGAAAACAGTCCTTACTGATTTATACACACTAGACTAAAACATTGATTCAAGTTATTGGTTGGAACCTTGTGTTAGATTATAGTTGACCTAACCGACTGAGTTACAGAAACTTTCTGTATCTTCTGATGTTTAAATGTGCAGTATATTTTTAATGTTATTTAAATGAAAGCCTTAATGGTGAACGAGTAATATATTTTACTTTAATTTTAATACTAACATCACTCTTTTTTAGATGATTTAAATGCATATATATTTTTTTAACTTTGACAGGAAAAGGGATTTCCATACACAGAAAATAAGATTCTTTTTTCAAATAATTTATTCATCATTTACATTTTATAATTTTTCAGTACATACTTGATATCATATTTTACCCCCAACTTTGGTTAAGTTCTTGTGGAAGGCCAATGATACAAATTTTCTGGCTCGTGCTCGCTGCAAAGAAAAAAAATTAAAACTGCACACAAAACAGACAACAGCCTCCCCCTCCCACTTGCCGTCCGAATGGTTGTTGCAACCATGCACACGGGCCACGAGACTTGGGACTGGGCTATACAGCACAAGAGCGAACACATTATTTAAAAATTTTAACTTAGTTCCAAAACAGTCTCGCATTGTTAGTACTGTATAGGTGGGTTGCGAAGCCGTTGAAAATGAAAATGCATCCCTCTCGGAATAAGAATCTATTGCGAAGCAGACACAGGAACACCAGAAAGATGACAGCCATGGAGAAGGGTCTAGTTGATAGAACATATGAAAAGAAAAGATGTTACTGGGACAGCGCAAAAAAAATATAGGTGAAATAGCAAGTCCGATACCTCTTTCAGTGGTTTTTGCTGTGGGACAAACAAATACATGTGTCAACAATGGTAGAGATGTCTACTGAAAATTAGGAAAACAGTCGACAAATCTTACCATGTAAAAACAAAGTAAAGAGGCAGCTGTACTATGTTTTTACAATAAATCATTTACTTGATGAGCCATAGCCAAATGGAGCGGTATTAATACCGTCGGTCAGAATTCTTCTTTTTTCTTGTCTTCCCATGACAGTGCCAATTTATTTGTACTCTGTATAGAAATCGTGACGGTAAGATCTTATGTTGCAGACTTCAGTTATAACTATTTGATGTAGTAGCAGTACTCGGCAGTAATCTTGAAAAGTAATTTTATTCTTCAGACTGTTCTTTTTTACACCTTTGGCCCAGTTCGTGACTTTTCCACCACAAATGTATGTGTACAGTTTTGCATGTAACCCCACAAACTCGCGCATCTCTACACCACCACACTCATCCTTGAACTTTCCGACGACTTTTCTGTTAGCCGTTGAATAACACGGATGAGTTGGCGGGTAGGCACTAGTGTCCATTTCCAACATGAGGGTGGGATCATTGGCCAGGTCTTGGTAAAAATCATGGGTGCTTATTTCATAAATGAGCGAGTCTGTATCGGTGTATGCTAGCTGTTGTTTGTCTCCATACTTTTTCTTCATCACATCATAGTGGAACTGATACATTAATGTCTTTACAAATCAAGTACTACAAAACCTGTGTAAATTGGTTTGTTGAACAGAATTGTCTCCTCCATTTTCATTAAAGATAAGTTTTCATCATAAATTGTTCTGCACTTTAGTGTTGGCTTCGCTACAAGTTTTTTGAGGCGTTGTTCTTTGCACACTAGTTCCATCACTTGTCTTTTATGCAAATTCTCCATAAGCTTCCCGAAAGTGGCTTTTTTCATCAACTTGTAGAAATCTTTCTCAAAATCGTTGTCTGCTGCTTGACGCTTCTCTGTGTTCAGCTGAATGTAGGGTTGGAGCCATGCTTCCTGTTGAAACTGCAGTACTCGGTGTATCTCGGTTATCTTGAGTCCGTGATCAATGGCCTGTTTTAAATTTACATAATGGATGATGTAGCTGCTCTTGTCTTCCAGTGTTGTCATCAGTTTCGTCATCTTGGATCCGGGTGGGCACTCGTTGACTGGCAGGAACGGTAGATCTCGATGTTCTTCATGGAGCGATGTTGGATACTCGATGTCTACCTCCAGTATGTAACCGGACAGTCCATCATTGGGCACGGATGTAATGTCGATGTCTGTATCCACCCACTGAAATTCACGTACGGGGAGGGGCAGAGTCATTGCCCACCCCTACAGGGTATTGGCATCTACATACTGAAGGTAGACTGGCTTCTTGCTGGCATCATACGTCTCTGGAATCTTCTTGTTTTTGGCGATGCAATGCTACTTCACACATTGTGCTACTTCACCTCTTATGCCCTTTTCTATAAATAGATATTTATCATAGTCGGTCAGAAGTTCAAGTTGTACTTTTGTATGTTTCAACATAGCATCAAAAGAGAAGCCTGGAGCACATACATATCAGACGCAGTCAAGGTCATATGTTTGGAGACAGAGATTTCTGAAATTTTCAAAGACATCAGCCAGGAGCAAAACATCGGTCTT